>DF357804.1:104448-130915 GCA_000787875.1 Solanum virginianum | reverse complement strand
ACACCTTAGGCTTCGACAAGT
The DNA here is from genome assembly GCA_000787875.1 of Solanum virginianum. Classification (NCBI taxonomy): domain Eukaryota; kingdom Viridiplantae; phylum Streptophyta; class Magnoliopsida; order Solanales; family Solanaceae; genus Solanum; species Solanum virginianum. Next base: position 130,894 of record DF357804.1, on the reverse strand, counting down.
AAGTACTTAGAGATTTTTGACTAATGGCTCATTTCTTTCTGATATTACATATGAGTTTGAACCCTATACTTTGTTGCTCCTTTACACTTATTTGCACTTATTCTTTCTGCTTTACATATTCAGTACGTCCTTTGTACTGACCTCCTTTCTTCCGGGGGGCTGCATTTTATGCCCGCAGGTTCAGACGCACAGAGTAGCGGGCCACTCTTCTTATGTTGTGTTTGTTGGACGGTTTAACTGCAGCGGTGACCTTGTTGGCCCGCGTATATATGGATATATCTGTTGATCTGTTTGTTCTGTCTATTGGCACGTTTTGTTTTCAGGTGGCTAGTCGGTAAAACAGAGGAAACTCTGTTGAAATTTCTGTAAATGATATAATGCACATATTCTAAGATTGGCTTAGTAGTGTTGTTCGGGTGCCCCAATCGGGTACCAGTCACGGCCCATAGGTTGGGTCGTGACAAGAACTTTATTGTGAAGAATTTTCTAAGTGAAGTGGTACAGAGGAGTATATGGTCCGTATAGCTTGGTACGGACCGTGAGACCAACGGCATGGGTGCTTCGTTGAATTATTTTTCTAAGTGTGGGATCTTCTAGCTCAAGCTAATTTTCTTTCATGCTTTTAATTCAAGCTTATTTATGTGGTTCATGGTCATCATGGGTCTCCTTCATTAAGTCAAGTTTGAAAGAATTCCATTAGCTAAGCTTTTCACAAGAACCGATAGAAGGGTCAAGTTTAAATGGTCATATATCTTAGCACAAAAATAATTGCATACCCTCATGACCTATCAAATTGAAGCTCTTTGAATTAGCTTTCCAACGCATCTAGTTTCACCTCGTTTTGAGTTTGGATCAAGAAGTTATGCCCATTTTCATAAAGCTCATTTGTGTAGTATTTTTTGAGATTTGGCTAAGTGTGGTCTCATGTGAGGGTTGTACGGACCATGATAACTTGTACGGTCTGTGAGACCTCCTCACGGGACTCCTGGCAAGAAATTTTTTTTTGCTTCATTAATGGTTTTTTTTCCTTTGTAATTGTGGCTTCTCGTAAGGGTTTTTTATGACTTTCTATGCTATTTTAAGACCTCTAAATGACTTAAATTCTATTCCTCTCTTTCAAATTCATTCCTCACATTTAAAATTCTCTCAAGTCACTCTTAAGAACTCTCTCAAAGGACTCTTGTGAATCTAAGCTTGGGAATCAAGGAAAGGCTCATTCTTCTTCAAATTTCTTCTTGAATCTTCTTTAGCTTATTCGCTAAGGTATGTGGGTTTGATTCTTGGTCCCTTTCAACCAAGAAGACTCAAACTCTTGTCAAGTGATTTTCATGAATTTTAGCTTACTTTAAATATGGATTTTCAATATTATTGTTTATTAAATTTAATTGATGTGTGAGTTATATTTTATTATTGATTTTAAAGTGATTTAAGGCATAATATGATGAAATGCATCAAATTTATGAGTTCATGAAAGTGCATGTCCCCTTTAAAGTTTGATTTGTTCATGGGTAATCTATATTATGATTTAAATGTGAATTTTACTTATGTCTTTACTTTATTTTCATAATATATTGTTGATTTAAGTTTGAATCTCTATTATTCATACTATACTCATCTCATTCATAGCATATGCATACATGACTATGATTTTTATGAAGTTTATGAAATTGGTTAAGACCCAATTACGTTTATGTATATGATTTTGAGAAGATTATGGTTATGATAAGATTGTGATCACATAAATGTCTAAGATTATGGTTCTTTGAGTAAATATGGGTGTTTATACTAGGGATCATCGATTGACGTTTGAGGCAAGGTGGGCTATCCCCAAGGGTCCATACTCATTTCTCAAGAAGGTGCTCCAAAGAAGCAATTGCTATGCATGAAAAGTATTACATGAAGAATGTTTTGGCATTTTAGCTTATTATGCATGATTATGAAGAATAGGATTTGGCCTTTAAGCCTAAGTATGCATGTAAACGATTTGAAAGTCTTATGCCTCTTTTACAAGCACGTATGTATATATATGTATTCTAGTGGGATGATGACCTAGCACCGATGGAATTGGAGGCAGGGTGGGCTATCCCCAAGGGTCCATACTCCTTTCTCTTAAACTATGTGCCTAACATAGGTATATGTTTATGCCCCAAGGAGAAAGAAGAAGAAGAATGTTAAGGATCTAAGCTACCTTTTAGCAAGTAGGTCACCTCTTTATTCGTTGTGGGGAAGACGATGGAGTTCCAAGTTATAGCTCACTTGGTCTTATGTTGATTACGGTCTCATCCTCATTATATATGAAGTATTTTTGCATTCATGCATCATGCATTTTATGGCATATTGATATATTGTTCTCTTGTTATATGATTCTTTCTATATATGTGTCCTTGTCATCTAACAATGAAATGCAGGTTTAATGAGTTCATGTGCATTGGATGCCCGCATACTTAGTACATTCAAACGTATGAACGCATACTTTTTGCCTACATGATCTAATCATGTAGGGACTGAAAATTACCTTCATCCATCGTACGATGTCTAGATTGGATCTTGAGTTACTTGTTGTGGTGAGTCCTATCTTCCAAGGACGAACCACCATTCCTCTACCTATGATGCTTTGTTTATATTATTTACTTTGAGGGTGAACCCAGGACATGTCTTGGCCCCGTCCTATCTTATTATTAGAGGCATTGTTGGAAATCTTGTAGACTCCCATACATTTATATGCTAAGTGTTGTATTTATAGATTATGTTATGGATATGGTTATGTCATTATTGATTGATTAGGAGAATTATGATAGGTATGTATGTTTCGATATGGGAATGTGGAAGATCCTAAGCCCATACCCTCATGACCTATCAAATTGAAGCTCTTTGAATTAGCTTTCCAACGCATCTAGTTTCACCTCGTTTTGAGTTTGGATCAAGAAGTTATGCCCATTTTCATAAAGCCCACTTACCCGGCTCTTAGTTCTTATGTGTTATGTGCTATGTGCTATGTGAATCCATGTTAATTCCTTATCCCTATGATATCCCCATAGCGTGAGTTGTACTTTCCCATCTCTTAGAACTATGTGTTTACTATCTATATATACGCTTCCGAACCGATGATATGTAAATGGATGCTACGAGGCTTCTTTAGGGACTCTTGGGTTTCCATTCGCCATGTGACTCCTATGCCCTAGGCTCAGGTCGTGACAATTCACTTGTTTGGTAAGTCCTCATGAGGGTTATCCAATCATGACCTTACTTTTGATGATCCTAGTTGTTCTAGTTTAAGAGTATTGCTTTCTTTTATTAAGGGTGAGCTAGGGGCATGTCTTAACCCCTGCTCTGTTAGACTATGTAGAGGCTTGTTGGACAAAAGGTGTAAAGAGTCTATGTTGTCTATTTTTGACTCGATTATTTTTCTTATTATTGAGACTTGTTCGGCTTTGTTATTGAATATTGTCAATGCTTATACCTTATCAATGCTTATTTTGCTTTCTTATTAATATTGTCAAGCTTCTATCTTAGTAATGCTTGCGATATGCTAAGAGACTTAGTTGACTGATCGTCGTATCATACTTAAGACCTAACTTGGGTTGTGACACCCCAACACACACAAAAACATACTTTTAAAAATTTTATTTTTTACCCCATCCCACCAACCCACCACCATACACACACACACAATATATGTATATATATTTAAAAATATTTTAAATTTTAACATTTTATGTTTTTTACCCACCACGTCACCCCACAACACAAAAAAATTTAAAAAATTAAAATTATTTTTAAAATAATAAAATTACTTGAAAATTAAGTCTAGACTGGGGTGTGGTCAAATTTTGATTTAAAAGTTGGGATTAAGACTAAATCTGAAAGTTAAATCTTGGATCAAAAGTCGAGTTGGGTCTCGCATCAGGTGTCAAAGTCAAGTCCCAAAATTTATTAGGGTTGATTTTCATATTAGAAATTATTTTTCTAAAAAATACTTTTTATTCTCTTGCCAAAATAAAAGATATTTTCTAAAAAATATTTTCATTCACTAGCCAAAAAATAGAAAATATTTTTTATTTACCAACCAAACATGAGAAAATAAATTTAAAACCAACTTATTTTTTAAGAAAATATTTTCTAAAAAAACATTATCAAACACAACCTATGATCGGGTGTTTTCAATTTGTTGTACTTTCGCATGTAACTTCAATTTGGTGTAGAATTATCAAGGCTATTTTCATAGTGTTCATTGATTGAAAAATACGGAAGGAGCGTGAAGATTACAAAAGGTAGGATATTAAAATGTGAAATTGATGGATTGATGTATTTTTTAAAATGTCCTTTAAGGAAAAAAAAAACATCATTGTTTTCTCTTGAACCAAAACTTTTGCTAGAAAGCAACTGCAGCATTTAGATATTAAACTAGCAAGGAAGACGAGTAAAATGGACAGGAGGGACTGATAAAGTCGTAAGCTGTTACACCAAGTATCCTCTGCTAATTGCTGGGAACTCACGTCTCCGTAATTTTGCAGGAAACAATATCCAAGTAATCAAAATTTATTGGTGACCAATACAAACTGATGGTTTCCTATTCAGCCTAATGTAAAAGGTTCTCTTAATCACAACTCTTACCACAAACATCATTAAACCATGGAACACACAGATAAAATCATAAAATTCATATACAGAACTAAGACTACCATATTGAATAAAAGAGCTGCAATTTCAGGGAAAACGCTCAAAAGCATTCCACATGCTACACTTTCCAGCTTGGTAGATGAAACCAAAAGGCTTACTTATCACGTAACTTCATTTATATATATGCCTCTCAAACACCATGACAAACTGACCTTAAGTTTCTAATGAATCAAACAAAAGTGGGCAACTCCGAGAATATTTTCAGCATAATGAACATCAAGCAAGTGCAACCACTCTTCAAAAGCAATAGATTAAAATTGGTAGAAGTAAAAATGATTTAAAGCAAAGACACAGCTGAATAGTCATACAAAAATGTCGCATTGCTCCATGAGCAAAATTAGCCACATCTTATCTGATGTATTAGTCAGGGTATTGACCGAAAATGATAAAACAAATAGATAAGATGAGAAACTCCACAAATCACATTACAAAATTTTACTCTTAACTACTTTTAAGGATGAAGATTCCTCATCGTTGAAAACATTGATGTGGCACACTATAGCCACCCAAAGCAACCAACGACTTTAAGATCCATAACCTCTAAATGTCCCACTGCAAAAATAAGATCAAGTTAAGCAACTCCAAAGATAATGAAGTTGTATGAACAACAAAGACAATTGCAAATGTTCACAAGACTAAAGGACCAACCAAAATAACTAAAAATTCTCATTCAAATGAATGATCAGACATCAATCACATTCATATGATAAATCAGAAGAGGAAAAATCATCTAACCATATATTTAGATTACTTCTCTACAAACAAATAGGCTCGAGTTTATTCACATATGCACTAGTCAACTCTTGACGTTCCAGCAGCAAGATATACCGATTTCATTGATTAATTATTCAATGAATCTCTGTACACGGTCAAGGTCTAGGTCAAACATAGTAATCCCTTCGTCCCATTTTAGTTTGTCATTATAAGATTTGGCACAGTATTTAAAAAAAATTAATTAGAAGTGTTGTTTGACTAATATATTCCTTATAAATAATTAAACTTTTATCTATATATGTGCCTCTAAATTCTAGGATAATTAATACGAAGAGCAAAGTTAGGAAAAGATAAATAATTCTCTTTTGATTGTTAAAATGGCAACTATTTTGTGACAAACCATTTTTAGTATACCTGACAACTAAAATGGGACGGAGGGAGTATTAGAAATGGTTCTACACTTAAAATTCTTTTCAAATCTCAATAAAGATTGACTCAGGCAGCAGTTTAGAACTACTTTTAAGGGAAGATACACAAAGAATCCTAGAAATAATTCACACAGCACCAATATGTACCATCCCCTGTACGTAGGAGCTTAATTTGTCATAAGGTATGCAGTCAAGTCCATAATTTATCACTACCAACATAATTCCAATACTGCCAGCTAACCCTAACACACCTGCAATTTTTTCACAAATGTCGAAAGACTATACATAGTAAGAGATTGAAACATAATTCTTTGATTGTTCTACTATCCCTTCTCATCATTCTTGTTTTGAGAATTCATGCTAGACAAGGAGAAGACACAAGGTAGTACCAAAATGTATATTCAATATGTAATCATTTACCCTTACAAGTTCAATAACATAAGAAACCAAGTTGATAGATTGCTTGACTTATTCATCAAGCCTCTATAGCCTAAACTACCTTTTATTTATTAAAAAAAATGAAGTATAGGATGACCAAAACAGAGAACATAGAAGCACCAAAATCAATCTATCCACGACTTGGAAAATCTAAACACAAGGATGAAAACATAGGACACAAACAGCTAAAGAAATTACCTTAAATGTTGCTTGGGTACATGAAAACCCTAACCTTAGCTCCCTGCAAAATTAGGCAACGAAATTACACTAAAATATACATTTTGATCTCCCTGATAACCACAAACAGCTGAATAACACGATTAAATTAATGAGTCACATATTATAAGAAAGAAAAAACGAACCATGGACTTAGGAGGCAAATTGGACTTGAACTTAGCTCTAACAACGCCACTGTTTCCATGTGGCCTACAAACTTTACCCCAAATGCAACGATAGTGTGAGTTATTCTTCTTTGTCTTTGTCTTGTAGATGTATGCCAGCCGCTTCCCAAGGTACCAGTCCACTTCTTCCTTAGTGTTCACTCCCTCGATCTGAATCAACGAGGTGTTGGGATACTGGTTCGATTTCGACCTAAAACAAAAAGATCAACATACATTTTGACCAAGCAGAATATTGCAAAATCAACAGAAATCTACCTTTTGTATCCAAGCACAGTTCCTCTAACGTATAGTCTGCGAAAAAAAAAATATGGAAAAGATGAGGTTGAGCAGCTGATTAATGCAGAGAAAAAAGGAGATGGAAGGTGCAGTTGAAATAATTATGTACCTAACGCGTTCTCCTTGGCGTCCCTTCACCATTTTCGATTCAAGGGGATGGGGTTGGCGCTGCGCTGATTAATGGCTGCGAAGAAGAAATCTAAACCCTAGACGATTTTGAGATGCACAAATAGATATATTTATAGGATTGGACGAGCTGGAGGCCCCAATCACTAGAGTTGGGCTTGGTCTCGTCATCTGTTATTTAAATATTAGCCTGATTTGCTATTTGTGCCAAAATACAAAAACTTGTAACAAAATCATCTTAATTTTAAGGGAAAAAAAATAGTCCTCGTTATACAGGTATGTATATATAAGTGTATAGTTATGTATCATAATATATATTTAATATATAACTTATGTATAAGTAATATCTATACATTATACTTTCTATAGTTATTTACAAACTATATTGTATAGTTATGTATAGTTTCGCTAATTTGAGGCTACTTTTTTTTTTTTTTTAAATTTTTTATTTTTTGTTATTTACAAACTATATTGTATAGTTATGTATAGTTTCGCTAATTTGAGGCTACTTTTTTTTTTTTGTAAAATTTTTACTTTTTTATGTATCTCTATAATTTCTCCTAATTTTAATGGATGGAAATCATTATCATGAAAACTCAGAATATTAGTATATTTTGATAGTTGTGAACATAGGCTAACTAGTAATATAGTTTTATTGATTTTAAATCTCATACTTAATTCAGACTAACAGATAGTTTAGGTATTTATGAGTGTGTCAGTATATACAAATTATTTTGAGAGAATTATTTAGCATTGATAGTACACGAGTTCAAAAAATCTAAGTCATATAATTATGTATCATTGTAGGATTTGAGCATATCATTAGTCGGTCAACTCCTTTAGTCCAATAGGCTCATTAGTGGTGTCACGCCCGGAGTGTATATCGTAGGTGTGGCCGGCACTAAAAAATCATTGGTGGTCCCAAGTAAATTGTTAGCCTGACCAACTCAATTGGCAAAGGACTGAACTCAACCCAAAAAAAAATACTCGAATGGATATCTCAATCTCATCAATAATAATTAAATAACAGTTTGATATACTCAAAATAAATCATAAACTCAATGTCATAATTTAATAAAGAAATCATAGCTATCAAAATAGATTCTACATGAAATAGACTAACTTCACTCTACTCTACTTTATCTATGAAACCTCTAAACTAATCATAGGAAGTTGTCGAGACAAGTCCGCGACAACCTCAAAGAACTACTCAAATGAAAAGCAAAATAAAATAGAAAGTCCCACCAGAGGCAAGGAGGTCTCACCAAAAGCTAGTTTGAGTGTGATCTTCAATGAAGCACATGTTGAGAAACTCTAGCATCTGTATCTGCATCATGAAAAGATGCAGGATCGAATAACGTCACAACATGGAATGTACAGTATGTACAAGACAATACCTTACAAATATATACAGATAAATACAACTTCAGTGCAATAATATCATTTACTCACTAGAGAGTTTCTCTAAATGACAACCATCACTTATGAGCTAGTGAAGATACAATAAAGTATTGTCGTTGCCACAAGTTTCTTATACCTTGTCAAAGTAAGGGACAATCACTGATCCTAAGCGTATTTATACACCCAATTAGCCAAATTTACTCATGTCCAAAGCCTAGTTAGAGGATAAAGTCATAAAGTTTAGGTGTTTTTAATGTAATTTTGCCTTATCTTGCTAATTATTGGCCGAAAGCGCTTTTTGGTTGTGTTTTCAAGTTTTTAAGTAGGTATATATGCCCGGGGTCATAGCCAAAAATTGAGAAAGGATGAATCACACAATGGAGCTAAAAAGTCAGCCAGTACAAGAAAAGGAGAAAAGTTCACGTCAGGGAGCAATACAAAGGGTTGATGATTTTTAAAGGAGGACAAAAAGGAGCGAAGTACATGGGGAGCATAAGTCCGCGTCACTGACTTAAGGGAAGAAGAGTCAAAATCAACCGATATAGAAGGAAAAGGAAGAATGCACATCGGATGATAAGTCCATGTCGTGGACTTTGGAGACGCAAGGGCAAATTTGAAAAATGGAATTTATAGGTTTAAATAGAGTTTTGGAATATTGCTAGGAACAAAGGAGAGACGACGAAAACTCTACTCTAGGGTTAATTTTGTTTTCTTTTCTCTTTTAAATTCATTTTTGAATTTTTCTGAGATTGTTAATGTGTTTGAAACGGACAATGAGTGGCTAATCTTTCATATTATGGGGTTGTAGCCATAAACTATGTTCTAAACTTTGAATTTTATGTGTTATGAATAGATTTTCGTATATTTACTCCTATATGCCTTTAATTTATATTTCATTGTCTGGCCAACTCTGAAATACATTTGTTGTCTGCTCTGGATTTGGAAGATGTTGGAGTACATTGAACATAGGGTATAGGGAGCGTTTTGTCTAGGAGACTAGATGATTCATGTATAAGAGACTTACGATACCTACCCACACACCTAGCTTGGGTCAAATACAAGAATATAATTTAAAAGCATTCTTAGTGATCATGCCTATCCCTGCTCAACGATGTAGTTAGGTTGTCAGTGAGAATAGGCTAGGCAGAGACGTGAAATCCTGTCTGGTAAATTAAACCCTGTGACTCAGTAATTAGAAAATACACAATTAATGCATAAGAATTGGAGCTAGAGCATATGTCGAAACGATTACAATCTTGGAATCTCGCTTAAATTGATAATCACCCAATAACCATTTGATCGTATTCTAGTTTATTTTAATATTTTAGTAGAAATAACAAATACTCATTTTTCTTTAAAGAACACACATTGCGTAATCACTTTTTGTTGGTAACTGAGAGTTAAATAAAGTCTCTTCAGTTTGATATCCCGCCTCTTTTAGAGCCATTGTATTACTTGGTTGACCACATATACTTATGTGTGCTGGGGAAGTAACAATTTTTTGGCACCGTTACTGGAGATTTTTAGCTAGAAATTGGTTACAATTCAGAAATTGATTTGTTTTGTAGTGTTTACCATATTTGATCTTAGCCGTGTTTTGATTGCAAGAATTCAGTCTGATCCACTGGCGTAACCAGAACCTTATTTCCGGTAAAGTAGGAGAAGGGCAGGCATCTTATACCCAATCCTGCCAATTGACCTTGTGAAACAAGAGGATCAATATGATAATAAGGAGGAGGTTGAACCAGTGACTGACCAGATTCCTGAACCGACGGTGACTAGACCAGTTTGAGACGTGGCAATCCCACATACTACTAATGTCACAAGTTGTTTTTGGAAATAAAAACTCGGTGGACGATGGGAACTTAAGCAGAACATGGCAAAACTTTTGCATTCCACCAGGCAGTTCACCGGGTTGCCACTTGTGGATCCTCAAGTTCATCTCCTGAATTTCTTGGAGATTGTTGACACATTCATTCCTCATGGTGTAAATACTGATTATGTGAGGATGATCGTGTTTCCCTTCTCAGTGCTTGAGGAAGCAAGAAAGTGGTTTCAAATTGAGCTACCAAACTCAATCACTTAATTGGATGACCTGGCAAGGAAGTTCTTAATCCAATTCTTCTTGTCTGAAAAGACATCAAAGCTTATAAGATGTTGGTCCAGGAGAGAACTTGTACCAAGTTTGGGATAGGTTCAAATCCCTCCTTATTAACTGTCTTCATCATTGCCAAGCTAATAAGATGTTGGTCCGTACCATCGTTGAAGGATTGGAACCCAACACCAAGATTTTACTTGATTCTACAAGCCTTAAAAAAGACATATGATAAGCTATATGCCCTACTGAATCGCATTGCACAATGAAATCCTGAGTAGAATGATGGATTTAGTAGACCGGTGGTCTAGAAACAAGCAGGTATGCTAGAAGTGGATGTAATGACCGCCTTACAAGCCCAAGTGTCAGCTATGCAAACATATTGATCACCCATTTCAACAACCTATCTTTGGGCTAGCAACAAGCTCAGGTAAACATGGTCTTATAGAAGCAAAATACTTTGTGTAATGTTTGTGGTGATAGAGATCACAAAGCTGAGTATTGTGGGTCGAAACTTGAGGCCGTCAACTTTGCAGGAAATGCGAGCAAAGGTTGACAACAAGGTTTCGAGAACACTTACAACCCCAATTGGAGAAACCATCCAAATTTCTCCTGGGGTAATCAACAACATCTAGGACCACCTCAATATAAACCACAAGAGGGTGGATAGTTTTACATTCAGCAAGCACAACAGCCTGCAAAGCAAACAAATATTGGAGGTATGAGTGATAGCGAAGTGCTGAGGCAAATCTTAGCTAATCAACAGAGGCAAGATGATAAAATTCTCTAGAATAGGCAGGGCCTTTAGAATCTCAAAAAGCAGGTTGGCCAATTGGAAAGTATAATCAATACTAGACCCAAAAGTGGCTTGCCAGGTGACATCGACCCCAACTCGAAGCAAGTGAATGTTGTGAACACAAGAAGTGGGAAGTCGTTGATAAAGTTGGTACCAAAGCATAAAAATGTGGATAGCTCTAGTCTAGAGAAAGAAGATGAGGGTGGAAATACCAGGCCTTCAAATGTTGAGCCTGAACCAAAGCAAAGGCTTCCTCCTCCCTTCCCTCAAAAGTTCAAAAAGAAGAAGGAGGATGAGTGCTTCCAGAAGTTTATTAGGCTCCTAAAATAGGTATAGATTAAATTACCTCTTATTGTTATTTTTGTAGGGGATCCCAAAATATGACAAGTATGTGAAATACATTGTTGCCAATAAGAGCAGATTGGTTGAGTTTGAAACTATGGTGCTCACTGAAGAGTGTAGTTCCAAGATCCTAAATAAGACAAAGTTGCTAACTAAATTAAAGGATCCTGGAAGCTTCACTATTCAAGTGGCAATTGGAAGCTGTTTAAATGCATATATGGATTCGAGATTAGGCTTAGAGGCAAGGGATTTTCACCCACGAACTCTTTTTTCTTACATAGATTCATAATTTCAAGTCAATTTTCAAATTTGAGAACTTTGAATTTTAGTTCTAATTTTGATCATTTTGCCTCTAAGCCTAATTCGTGCCAGATTTTTGAACTCAAGTATGAATAATTATAAAATGAGTTTGGCTTTTGATCCCAAGTATGCATTGAAATGATTTGGAATGACTAATACCTCTTTTGAAAGCATGTATAATTATAAGTATTCTCATGGGAAGTTTTGACTTATCACCAAAGGATTAAGGGCGTCAGGGCTATCCCCAAGGGTCCTCTCCCTTTCCTTGAACTATGTGCCGGCATAGGTATATGGTAGCCATTATCAAAAAGATTGGGTTGTAAGGAATGATTACATTTTGATATGATGTGATATGATATGAAAATCCTTTCGAAAAGTGAGATCGTAAGGAAGATGTCCATCACATCGAAAAGATGTGGCCATAAGGTGTGATGTAGATTACCCTTGGCAAGTAATATTCTCTTACCGATGGTAGGTCTACATCGGACTAATTCATTTAATAGCTTGCATGAGTTTGATATGTCAGTTATAGTTACATCCCCATTATATATGAGCATTAATGCACTTCATACATCATTGGTTTCATGATATATTATTATACTATATCTCTTGCTATATATCTCTTTCTATATTATCTTGTCATCTAACATTGAATGCATGTTTGATAAGTCATATGCATTGCATGCCTGCACTTAGTACATTCAAACGTACTAACGCATACTTTTCCTACATGATCTAACCATGTTGAGACAAGAGACTACCTTCATCCACTGTTTGACGGGTAAATAAGATTTGAGAAAGTGTTGTGGTGAGTCCTATCTTCCAAGAAAAAACCACCATCTATCTACCTTATGTTGCTTTCATTTTGCTATTTACTTTGAGGGTGACTCCGAGACATGTTTTGGCCCCTGTCCCATCTTATGCCTAGAGGTATTATTGGACATCTGGTAGATTCTTGTCGGATCTATATGTTATGTGTTGTAATTGGAGCATATGATTATGGTTATCTTTCGAATATGACTTTTGGATTTATTATGAGAATTATGATAAGTAAGTATGTTTTTTGAGGTGGAAATGTGGAAGATCCTAAGTCCCGTATTTCCTCCATCGAATGAGTTATACTTATCTGCCCCTTAGTTCTTATGTGCTATGTGCTATATGCTATGTGAATCCATGTTAATCCCTTATCCCAATGACATCCCCATAACGTGAGTCCTACTTTTCCATCCCTTAGAACTATGTGTTTACAATTTATATATATGCTTCCGAACCGATATGTGAGTATGGATGCTTGAGGCTTGTTTGGGGACTCTCGAGTTCCTATTCGCCATGTCATTCCTAGATTCTAGATCTGGGTCGTGACAGAAAAAGAGAAGAATTGATTTGGTTCCATGGGCCTATGAATGAACATCTACATACCTTGAATAGAAACCTAGCTTGAACCTTGATTCTTAATGTGTAAACCTATTGGAAATCCTAGCTCCCTTCCTTGAGCTAGAGAGAAAAAATGAAGAAGAGAATTTGGGTGGTTTAGTGAGAAATTGGGAAAATAATTGGATTTTTGGGGGTGAAGTAAAGGATAAAACAATTATGAATAGTTTAATAAGATCAAAACGATGTAATTTAGGGTTTAGGGTAGCGAAGAAAGATAAAAAATTCCTTCATTAAGATTTTTCGGAAGGGATCTACAAAAATCATCTATAGTCCATAGATGCATTTACGGACCGTAATGTCCATTCATGAAAAGCAAGCCCAAAAATGGATGTTTCTGAAGATGATCCATGAGACCCTTTCGATGGTCCCATATTTGATCCATGATCCATAGAAGAGTCTCAACTTGTTGCCTTAGCCAAGGTGCTAAAGTCTGAAATCCTTGGGGTGGACTGTGACTCAACTCTATGATACATAGGTTGTTTTACGGATCGTCAAAGTACTCTCATAGTCTAGCCAAAATTTCAAAAAATATTTCAAGACCACTTACCATCCACGGAGCCCATATATGACCCTTAAAACCAACCATGAGTTGTAGATAGTGCTCATACACTTGCACCAATAATCGATTCCTATATTTTTCTTTTTGTTTCGACTTCTCAACTTACAGGGCATTATGAGAGGGAGAGGGGGCGAGGGTAAAAAAATAAAATTTTAGAATATTTTTCAAAAATAAATTTTAAAATTTTCTTTGTGGGGAGGGGGTGGGGTTGATAGGAGGGGCCGAGACAGGGGGTGGGGTGGAAAAACTAAAATTTTTAATTTTTTTTATAAAATAAACTTTAAAATTGTTGGAGAATAGGTGAATCAGAATAGGAATGGGTAATAAAATAAAAATTTTAAAATGTGAAACATTTTTAAAAAATAAACTTTTATTTTATTTATTAACAAAGAAATTTTTAAAAATCTATTTTTTTTGGCGGGGGGGGGAGGTTGTGTTAGGGGTGGGGTAAGAAAAAATATTGTAATTTGAGGTTGTGGGCTATTTTTTTTGGCGGGGGGGGGGGGTTGTGTTAGGGGTGGGGTAAGAACAAATATTGTAATTTGAGGTTGTGGGAGAGTTTTGAAAAATATTTTCCTTAGTTTTTTTAAGGAAGTTATTTTCGTTAGATTTGAGAAAAATAAGTTGATTTTATCATGAAATTATATAAAACAATACAAATACTAAAGTAGGGGAGAGGATCTTTCATTGCTCTTGAATAATATTGAGGTGTACATTCTACCCTCTCCAGACCCCACTTGTGGGATTTCATTGGGTATGTTGTTGTTGTTGTTGTTGTTGTATATCAAAATTATCAAATGGAAATTATATGGTCCTTGACCATATACCAATTTGAGGAGAAAGTAATCATAATGTATTGGATTGATGAATATCTTTGTCTATAATTTGTCATATTTCAGACTATGAAGCTTTGTTCTCATAAGCAATGATTGACCATTTATTTAAGACATTTAGTGTCAATCAGCTTGAATATTTATCAATATTATCAAGATGAATCATCTTGATTACGTATTCTGAAAGTTGTGCTCTTAATTCAATTAGCTTGCACAAATAATTTTGCGTATGTCAAAATTCAAGTTGACAATAAATGCATATGTGATTATCTTATTGATGCATCTATTTCACATATCAAATTATGGTGAACGAGCCCATATTCACCTTTCCTACTTTCAGAATTTAGGAAATTCAATCCCAACATTAGTTGATGCAATCAACTTATCATGAGAACAAGCAATCTTGAAGGATCTTTTATTTCTTCAATATATGTCTAATGAGTAAACTTCAAGTTTACCATGACATGTGCCTTTTGCTTTAGTAAATTTTTTATTTACTATTACATGAACAAATTGATATATGTCTAATAAGTAAACTCTATGTTTACCATAACATGTGCCTTTTGTTATAGTAAATTTCTAATTTACTATTATATGAGCAAATTTCAGATTTCTTACTCGGGGAGTAAATTTCAACTTTATTTCTTCTTAACTACTCTACTTCTCGTAGAGGTGAGTTGTGATTCTTTTTGAATCTGTTAATGCATTTGACATTTGATTAGCAATTTTTGCATTTGAATAATCTTTTGTACTTCTTGCTCACAAATAGAAATACATGGATCAAGATGAGACAATGATAGATTTTTTCACTAGGTAGGTAATTTTGCAGATGTCAAATTACGAGATGATAATAGATGCCCTTAAGACCATTTAGATGAAGCATCTATTTAGACCATAAAATATCTAAACGTCCCACTAGGTAGGTGAATAGGTCCACAAATATCCCCATGCATACGTTCCAAAAATGCAGGGGACTCAATCTTAACTTTTTTTGGTGATGGTCTCACAATCAACTTGCCTTAATAATAAACAGTACAAGAAAATTCACTATTTAAAAGAATCTTTAGGTTCTTTAATGGATGTCTATTTGAATTTTCTTTAATTCAAACCATAATCAAAAGTTGTCATTATTCATGACTGGAACACAATCACCTTGGCATATCAATTTACGATAGCTTAGTACTTTATTCCATGTTTATGTGTATTATTCAATCACTTATTTTCTTTCAGACATTAACACTGCTTCCGCATTCACTTTAAGGAATGGAGCATTTTAATGGAATATATTTTATGATTTTCACCAAAAGCATATTATTTTGCTTTAGTCATCATTATATCATTAAGTATGGTGCATTGGGACTTGAACCCAATGTATTATCCATATAAAGACGTCTTACACCATAAATTGATGGGGCTTGGACCCAACACTTTAGCTGTGAAATATTCATATTTTTAACTTCATCGAGATGATGACACAAGAATATCATAACTTTAACACAATATTATTTTTGATGCTTTATCTTCATCTTAATGGTGTCTTCAAGACCCATAGCATCCAACACCCATGAAGGGTAGTTCTTGCCCAAATTGTGAAGGGACACAAACTCAATTTTATCAAGGTTAGTTATATCAATAAAGATAAAATAAATAAATAATACCTTAACCTTGAAACTTAACCTTCACTCTTTAACACGGTAGAGTCTCGTGCTGATAACGTGTTATGAAATTGTATAAAATAATACAAAAAATAAAATAGGAGAGAAGATCTCTTATTGCTCTTGAATAATATTGAGGTGTATATTACAATGAAGGAAACCCTTATAGTTATAGGGAAAAAACTAACTTTGTCTCCAAGTAAGAAACTGAATTGGTCTTCAAGTAGGATTTCTAACTCTTAAGGAATCTACATAATAGACATTCACCATAAATAGAATATGTTTATAATAGATTTGAAAAAATTTAAGCTAACCAAATATGAAAAAATTTAATAATAATTTTTCAAAAAATATTTTCTTTCTTTTATAATTTGTAGTGAATGTCTATTATGTAAATTCCTTTAAAAGTTAGGAATCTTACTTGGAGACTAAATTGAAAAAAATAAACGTAAGCGTTGATTTGTGCCCCAGGCGCATCGCGCCCTGGGCGAAAATTGACACTATCTCGGAAAAAATTATGAAAAATTATTTTTTGACTCGATTGCTCTAAAATTGGGTCGAGACCATTTTTCCCACTCAATTTTCACACTGATCACAAATACCAAAAAATTTCCTTGAAATAGACTCGGCTTTTTTTTAATAGGTTGTTGTAAAAGGAAGTGAGAGTGAGTGCACTACTAGGAGTGACGCTTTATTTAGGCTTGGAAATTATATGGTCCTTGACCATATACCAATTTGAGGAGAAAGTAATCATAATGTATTGGATTGATGAATATCTTTGTCTATAATTTGTCATATTTCAGACTATGAAGCTTTGTTCTCATAAGCAATGATTGACCATTTATTTAAGACATTTAGTGTCAATCAGGCTTGGGAAGATGTGTTATGTACATGATTACTTTCTAGGGGTACTTCGGTAATTTTACGGGGTGTTACAGGATCGTTATTTGATACTCAAATCAAAATTTTATTCAAGAACCCTAGGGTTATATTTTCTTAATTAAGCATATATACACGTTTTTACCCTTAAATTTATTCATAATCACATAAAACTTAATAAAAACGATGAGAATAATTACCTTGATGCTTGGAGATGAAAATCATAATTTTCTCTCACTTTTTTCTTTCTTTTTCCTCCCTATTTTTTTTTCTCTTTCTGCATGTGCCTCTTTGTTCTTTTCTTTCTGTCTGTTATTTTTTTCTTATGAGGGTTGACATTCCAGCCCTCCAAACCTTTCTATTTTTTTTTCCTATTTTGTTTTTCTTATTTATTTATTTTATGTACTAAAAGTGATAACTTTTATTAATCTATTTTAATAAATATAGTATAGGATATTATCTGGATTATTACTTTAGTCCACAACTAAATTAGTTATCTAAAATTATCCCTTAACTAAATAACGAAAGTTATTGAATAGTCCAAAAAACTCCTTTAAAATTTATGAGATAATTTTTTTATAACATACAAAACCCAATATCTCAAAATGACTTAATGGGTCATTACATCAAATACCAATTTATCCACCATTTATTCTTGAACAGTCAAAAGAAGGATAAGCAAGAATAACTGACGTTCCCAAAAGCTTGAGTTATGATCTTTTAAAGTTGGTGTCCATCACTCCATTTAAGCTCTTCCTTAAAATCATTCATGAAGATCAACTATTGAGAACTGAACTTTTGAATGAAATTTTGACAGATTTACAATCTAATGTAGTTTTCAAGTCACAGACCAACTCATGAACCCAATCATAATCAAAACTCGCTCGATCATAACACAACCATTTGAACAAATCTCTTCTCACCTAATCATGATAAAATTTTGAACCAATAAATTGGTTACAATCATAAATGAACCTGAACCAACCACCTCTCACTCATAATGCAAAAATCATAACAGATCTTATCAAGATTTCAATCTTACAATCAACTCTTCTCACGAGCTTAAGTTATTAAGTGTGATCTTTAGATATTTGATACTGATCATAAAAAATGAAAATTTTCTAACTCAATGAAGAAAATGATTAAGCAACCATTAAGCAGGCGAAAAATTCAAACATACAGAACCTCTAACAACACTATAAAAAATAATAGATCAATAGCAGTGATGTCACGACCCAAGCCTAGGGCATATACATGACACGGTGAATGGGGAACTCGAAGGTACCCTAAACAAGCCTCTTAGGATATCATTACACATCCTTAGTCACGAAAGCAATTGTATAACATCAAGAGATAGTAAAAAGGGGAAAAACAGGCTAAGGAACATCGTTGATACCATAGAAACATAGAAAGTCAAAGTATAACATTAATACATCATAATGTTTCAGCAACACCTCTAATACGTAGATAGGAGAAGGGACCAAGACAATCTCCGGGCTAATCCTCATAGTCATAAGTGTTCTAACAAAATAAGAGTCAATACATAGCATAAATTCAAAAAAACATGTCCCTGGAGTTGAGGACTCACCAACTTACTTTGAAAGAAAGTACTAACCACGTGAAAGAGGAAGATGATCAAGTGGAGCTCTGGTTCCTACATGGAAACATCATATAGACATAGAGTATACGTTAATACGTTTGAATGTACTAAGTATGTAGGATGCAAGGCAACAAAAGATAGGTACATAATCGAAATGCATAATTAGGCAATATGAGCATATAGCAATATGACATGTATGAATGATACTTGAAGTAAAACATGCATATATAGAACATACTACATGTGCAGGAAGATACCATCAATTGGTTAATGGGTTTACCACCTCTCATCCTAGGTGATAGAGGTATCAACCCTCAATTTGGTTGATGGATGTACTACCCCCATCTAAGGTGATTGAGGTATCAACCCCTCAATTTGGTTGATGGATGTACCACCCCCGTCTAAGGTTATTGAGGTATCAACTCCTCAATTTGGTTGATAGATGTACCATTCCCATCTAAGGTGATTGAGGTATCAACACCTCAATTTGGTTGATGGTTGTCATACCCTACCATCCTTGGTGATTGAGGTATCAACCCCTCAATTGGTTATGGTCAACTTGCAACACTATAGATATCTTTTGTGAAATTAACATATATATACATTCCGTTCATCATTATAAAGTCATTCAACTCATAAGTCATGTATTAGATCTTCAATAACTCAAAAAGCCATAATCGGACATTTTATCAAACACTTGGTGGGTGTGTAATACTAGTATAAAATCATGCAATTCAAGAGTAAAATCATGCAAACAAACTTAAAGTAAATCAACTCACTAACACTTAGTAAAACCCGCATGTGAAACATATTGAAAACCCTCATCAAAGACCACATTAGATCATAATTCCATAACTCAAAACATGCATGGTCATAATAGACAAATCATCTCATAGTATAGACTTAAAATAAGTAAACATATGTTTTCAATCAATCTTTCATGAAACCCCAATGTAGTATATATTCATAATCAATAATGAGTAATATCCTTAAGAAATACAACTTGAAAACATATAATTTTCATAAAAGGGAAGATAGAGCACCATGGGTGAAAGAACCCAATGGTTGAAACCCACTTACCTTAGACCTTGAGTCTCTTGAAATTGAGTCGGGAAAGAATGGAAACTTAGAATGAAGTTTTTAAATCAAAACTTGTTCTTGAGTTTTCTTGAATTTGTATTGGGGTTTTGGTAGAGGCTGTTGAGAGGATTGATAGTGGATTCAAGTTGAGAGTAATGAATTTGATCCTTTGGAATAGGGTTTAAGTCTTTTGGGGAGGTTAAAATAGCATTGGAAGTCTAAAAAGGTCATTAGAATGAATTAAATTCACGAAAATGTCATTAGTGAACAGATGGAAAAATTGGCAAAGTGATGCCCCACTGAGGCCCACATGGGTCGTGTGGCACTCCACGAGTCGTGTGGAGTGCCCGTGAGATGAGACTTGGTCAAAATTGAAAGTTGGGAACACTTAGAAAAATTAACGTCATCGTCACTTTGACAGGAGCTCTCATGGGCCGTGTGATGCTACACGATTCGTGTGTGGTCCGTTAAACTGGACATAGAGAAAACAATGTTGCCAGGCCACCCTATGCCCAGGACCATGACTCATCAGACCTGCCATGGCCTGTGAAAATGGTCATGGCACAATACTTCGCCAAGAAAACTCCTCCCACGCCCATTTTTCCTCACTTTCACACACTCCACAACCAGCCACATGGTCAGTGGCAAGCCACACGGCCCATGCCACTGGCCGTCCCCTATGCCTTAGACCAAAAATGGTCTTTTCCAGCTCAAGGCAGCCCAGACAGCCCGTCCAAGGCCCCAATGCCCGTCAAACTGCCCGTGTGGTTTCATTGCATAGGAGGGTCTCACGAAAATGCTCATAACTCCTTCATCCAAACTCGAAATGAGGTGAAACCAAGTGCGCTAGAAAGCTAACTTAAAGGAATTTCATTTGACATGTCATAGGCCGCCCAGTTCTTTCTAATAAAAGTTATGATTGTTTAAAGTTTCCCCTTACATAAACCAACTCCCAAAACTCAAACTTATAGGGAGGTCTTGAACTCTCTAAGTACTAGAAGTCTCCCACGACCCTAATACACTCCTAACCTACCAAATGAGGCTTGAAACATGGATACATAAGAGTATGGAGTTACAGGATGTCACAATATCTCCCCCTTGGGAACATTCATCCCTCAATGTGGGAAGACAAGGCTCGGAAGACTAGATTTAGAACATGGAACTCCCAACCATGGGATTCAATGCGTAGCTCATTATTTAAAAAGTCATGAAGTAGTTAAAGCTCATGCTAAAATGTGTTTACATCATTTCAAACATCATATAAATCATTTTAGTGAACATATAAGCATGTCATGCCATGAGACTCAAGAATTGGAAGGATTAGGACTGTTCGGGAAAAGAAAGAACCTAGTGCCTTAGGCTTAGATAGATTGGCAAAAGATAGGGATGTCGTTTCATTATGTTTGCCTTGACTTCTCATATGATACTTTCAACTTGTTTATTCCTCCAAAGGACTTAATGGAAGCTACATCTTTGTTTCCCCAACTTCTTCACTTGACCATCCAAAATTTTCACCGGACCTTTCTCATAAGTCAAATTGCCCTCATCACATCCACAAGCCTCAAAGTCATCATAGCAATTGGGTCACCACATACCACCTTAACATAGACACATGGAAAAACTGGAAGAGCTATATTCATATCCATAGGCACTCCAATCCTTATGCAACCTTACCAATTCCTCCTCTAAACCCTACACGGACCTACAAACCCTAACCCAATTGTCAACCTTATTCACATATAGTCCACTATCTCCCCCTTGGAAGACAACCTTCGCTCTACCATCTTTCACCCAAAACCTCCAACTCTATCAAGGCGGAATAAGGCCTTGCTTAAACTAGACCCCTTCAACCAAAGAAGGTTGGAACTATCAAAACCACTACACCTCCATCCTCAAATTCACCCAACCTCATTCCTAACCTAGTCAACTAGTGAACTTCTCCAACCACCCCTTTTTGTCACCCCAAAGATTCCTACTTTCCATAATTAGCAAGCAACATCATATTTATCAAAATTCACAACGTCACCCTCGAATGATCCACAAGCTCTCCCTCACCTCCAATAACAAACAAACATATTATCACCAAGGGCCACTACAAACATAATAAGGTAGGGATTGAAGACCCTATATAAGAGACCTATAGACATAGCCAGTGCACTAGTCAAAACCAAAAGACCTTACCCCAAATTCAATATCGGAAAGGACATCAAGAATTCATTGACTATCGAAAATGACTCAATAAGGAGGACCTTATGCTAAACATCCCTACCTCTTTCAAGATGATAACTACAACCCCTTAGAGATCAATTGAACCTTAAGACAAGAAATTAACCTATCTTTTACTACCACTTTACAATCTCCCACTTATTGATGGGTTCACTAGGAAATTGGGGTCTCACCCACGGATTCTACAATCAATGGAGGCATAATGTGCATGTAACTAATCCACTCCAAGTATGACATCAAAATCCACCATATCCAATTCAACAAAGTCACAAGACAAGGCCTATGCAATATGACCAAGGAACAATTTCTATGGAACTTCCTAGCAACAATAGGCTCACCAATGGGGTAGACACCAAAAGTTCACATAACACTTGGGACACACATGAAGCCTACAATCAAAAAAAGAAATAATGAAAGAGGTAGCGGCACTGAACCCATCAACGCATACACATCAAACTTCAACATACCGGTGACAACATCGGGAATCTCATCCACCCCTTGTCTCCTATGAAGAGCATAGAACCGATTGTGCCTTAGGGCTCCACCTTGTTGATCACCTCTTCTCCTAGGAACCGCATTTGTACCTTTTGGACAAACATCTCCACCCTTCTTTTGAGTAGGAGGACAATCAATCCTCTTATGTCCCACTTCACCACAACCGAAACAAACATTAATGTCCCTTAAACATGGGCCTCTATGACTCTTACCACATGTTGGAAACATAGCATTGGGTGCCACACCACCATTACCTTGGGCCCTTGGGTTGTCATTGGTAAATCCTCTATTAGGATCATGAGTAGACCATTGATCTTGATGAAATCGGTCACCCTTGGGACTTCAGAACTTACCCTCAAAATGGGCCCTCTTGGCCTCACCACTCCTCCTTTTCCTCAGTTTCTCCCCCTCTATTTGTTCGGTATAGGTCATTAAGCGGGACAAATCCATGTCACTAATCAACATAGCAGCCCCATACTCCTCATTAACCAGATCGGATGCCTCCATCACAAACTTATTCATTCTAGACCTCGGATCGACAACCAAGTTTAGAGCATATTTAGAGAGTTGGTTGAAATTGAGGGTGTACTACCTCACACTTATCAACCCTTGCTTCAAATTCATAAACTCCATTATTTTGGCCTCCCTAAGCTCAAGAGGGAAGAACTGGTTGAGGAAAGCCGCCTTAAACTCCTCCCATTATATCATATTGTTGTTCCCTTTCTCCTTCTTCTATTGAGTATACCATATTTGGGCCACCCCCTTGAGTAAGTAAGTTTTTAACTCCGTCTTCTCTTCCGACCTCACACCCATAATAGATAACACTTTGTACACTTCATCAATAAATTCTTGAGGGTCCTCATCCACTTTAGACCCATTAAACTCTGGTGGGTTCATCCTCGTGAAATCCCTTACCGTAGATGCTAGAGTAGAAACATGAGGGGCTTGGGACCCTTGGTTGATTTGATTGGTCATGGCTTGAGCAAGCATGACAATAATATCCAGAACTCTTCATGAGTCGATTGTTCTTTGGGAGTGCGGGCTCTTCTTCTTTTTGGGTTAGGCATGATCTAGCATGAAAAAGAACATTCGTTAGAGGGAAACTTTACCTAACTTCTATACCATGACATAGACGATGAAGAAGGGAAACATTTTCTAAAATGCGTTATAGCTTCTTTCTCATAGTCATGGTGATCAACACAACCATGAATAAGACTCTTTCCACATGGTGTGTTGGATGTCGAGGACCATTAAAAATCTAGTGCTCTGATACCAAGTTTGTCATGACCCATGAATAGGGCCTAGACATAACATGACGAATGAGAAACCCGAAGGGATCCCAAACAAGCCTCTTAGCATATCATTACACATCCTTGGTCGTGGAAGCAATTGTATAACATCAAGAATAGTAAAAATGGGCTAAGGGACATAGTTGATACCATAGAAACATAGAAAGTCAAAGTATAGCATTAATACATCATAATATTCCAACAACACCTCTAATACTATTGGTTAATGGGTTTACCACCTCCCATCCTAGGTGATTCAGGTATCAACCCCTCAATTTGGTTGATGGATCTACCACCCCTATCTAAGGTGATTGAGGTATCAACCCCTCAATTTGGCTGATGGATGTACCACCCCCATCTAAGTTGATTGAGGTATCAACCCCTCAATTTGGTTGATAGTTGTCACACCCTACCATCCATAGTGATTGAGGTATCACCTCTCAATTGGTTATGGTTAACTTGCAACACTATAGACATTTTTCATTAAATGAACACATATATACATTCCTTTCATCATCATAAAGTCATTCAACTCATAAGTCTTGTATTAGATCTTGAATTACTCAAAAATCCATAACCAGACATTTTATCAAACACTTGGTAGATGCCCAATACTAGTATAAAACCATGTAATTCAAGAGTAAAATCATGCAAGCAAACTTGAAGTGAATCAACCGACCAACACTTGGTAACACCCTCATGTGAAACACATTGAAAACCTTCATCAAAGATCATATTAGATCATAGTTCCATAACTCAAAAATGCATGGTCATAATAGACAAATCATCTCATAGTATAGGCTTAAAATAAGTAAACATATGTTTTCAATCAAGCTTTTATGAAATCCCAATGTAGTATATATTCATAATAACTAATGAGTAATATCCATAAGCAATACAACTTGAAAACATATAATTTTCATAAAAAGGAAGATAGAGCACCATGGGTGAAAGGATCCTATGGTTGAAACCCACATACCTTAGACCTTGAGTCTCTTGAAATTGAGTCGGGAAAGAATAGAAGCTTCGAATGGAGTTTTTAAATCCAAACTTGTTCTTGAGTTTCCATGAATTTGTTTTGGGGTCTTAGTAGAGGCTTTTGATAGGATTGAGAGTTGATTCAAGTTGAGAACAATGAGTTTAGTCCTTTGGAAGGGTCTAAATCTTTTGGGGAGGTTAAGATAGCATTGGAAGTCTAAAAAGGTCATTAGAATGAATTAAATTCACGAAAATACCATTAGTAAACGGATGAAAAAATTGGCAAAGTGATGCCCCACTGAGGCCCACATGGGTCTTGTGGTACTCCACAGGTCGTGTGGAGTGCCCGTGAGATAAGACTTGGTCAAAAATTAAAAGTTGGGAACACTTAGAAATTTTAACGTCATCGCCACTTTGACGGGAGCCTTGTGGTGCTATACGGTCCGTATAGTGGTCCATTGAACTGCACTTAGAGAATAAAATATTATCCGACCATCCCATGCCCTGGAGCACAACTCTTCAGACCTGCCACGACCTGTGAAGGTGGCCGTGGCACAATACTTAGACAAGAAAATTTCTCCCATGCCCACTCTTCCTCACTTGCACACACTCCACGACCAGCCACATGGTCAGTGGCAAGCCACATGGTCCATGCCACTAGCCGTGCCCTATGTGGTAGACCAAAAATGGTCTTTTTTAGCTCAAGGTAGCCCAGATGGCCCGTCCAAGGTCCCACTGCTCGTCAAGCTGCCCGTGTGGTTTCACTACACGAGAGGGTCTTACAAAAATGATCATAACTCTTTCATCTGAACTTGAAATCAGGTGAAACTAAGTGCATTGGAAATCTAACTCAAAGGAATTTCATTTGACATATAGTGGGCCACCCAGTTCTTTGTGTGCTAAAAGTTATGCTTATTTAAAGTTGCCCCTTGCATAAACCAACACCCAAAACTCAACTCATAGGGAGGTCTTGAACTCATCTAAGTACTAGAAGTCTCATATGACTATAATACACTCCCAACCTAATCAAGTGAGTCTTGAAACATGGATATATAAGAGCATGGAGTTACGGGGTGTGACAAGTGACTATAAACAACCCTTAAGAGTGATAGAGCTAGAATCAATAGGTCCTACATTCAATCATATATAGCTAGAATATGACCTCAATAATGAGATAAATCTTAAGACTGCTGGACAACTAGAAGTATTCATGGTGGCTTTTCTATAACTTTTTTATGATCAAGATGACACTTATAAAATTACTGAAAAATTTCAATTGCTCTAAAGCAACATCTATCTCACATCACTATTCGTTAGTTGAATTAAATTCATTCTTTGTAAAATTAAGGATAAACCCCTAATAAGTTTGTGCCAACTCAGTTCACATTATACGATCGTGTCCGAACACATGTCCTCGTAGT
>DF357804.1:86513-104417 GCA_000787875.1 Solanum virginianum | reverse complement strand
GCCCGAACTCAAAGGTGAAAATCCATATCAACTTCAACTTCAAATGAAAGATTTATATAAAATGTCATATTCTTTCATCTTTCTTAAATTTCTTTCATAACATCAATTTCAAATGCATTAAATTGTTCAATATATATGATTTTTATTCCCTTAACTAACTTGCCCACTGATCTTAGGCATATTTATACGCCACACTAGCCAAAATTACCCATATATAGAGCTTAGTCAGAGGATAAATCCATAGAGCTTCGGTGCTTTAGTATAATTCAGTGTATTTTGCTAATCCTTGATCAAGTGTGCTTGTTGGTTGTGTTTTTGTAGGTTTTGAAAAGAATATGCAAGTTCAAACTCACATCCGGAGTTTGAGAAAGAACACAACTGCAGAGCTAAGTGAAGAAATGAGTTAGCTCAGTAAAGGTACAAAAGTGGGCATGGCGAACCTTGGGAAAAAGCTATGCAGGCTAAAATCTTGGAGAAAATGGCGCGAAGTAGGAAAATGGCTAAAGTCCATATTGTAGACTTGTACAAGAAAAAGAGAAATTAGACCAGCCAGGATTAAATTTGAAAATACACTCAAAATAACCCAGTCCATGTTGCGGACATTGAAGACGCAAGGGGAAAAGTGAGATATGAGATTTTTAGGTTATAGTCAGTTTAGCACATTAGTTTCCATAGTTGGTTTTTTATGTAGAACAAGGGGATATGACTGAGAACTTCATTCTAGGGTTACTTTGGTTCGTTCTTTCCCTTTGATTTTCCATTGTTGAATGTTGATTAGCTTTTTATTGATGTGTAAGACAATTATGAGTGGCTAATCTTCCCATATTCTGGGATTGTAGCCATAGACCATATTCTAGTTCTTGATTTTTTCATATTATGAATGGGTTTCCACTAGATTATTCCTATATTACTTTCATATATACTTCATAGTCTGATCAACTGTGGGGCAAATTAGTTGTTCATTATGGATTCGAGAGATGTTGGAGTGAACAAAACACAATAATATAGGAAGGTTATTGTCACGACCCAAGCCTAGGGCCTAGACGTGACACGGTGAATAGGAACCAGAACGGACCTAAATAAACCTCTTAGCATATCAACCACACATCCTTGGTCGCGAAACCAAAGTGAACAACAATAAGAGACAATATAAAAAGGGAAGCAAGACTAAAGGAAAGTCTTTGATAATTATAAAAGCATAAGGTGTCAAGCTTATAGCATAAATACATCATAATATTCCAACAACACCTGTAAACATAGAACGGAGTGGGGGCCAAGACACTTTTCGAAGCCAATATAGTTGAAAAGCATAATCGTAAGCAATAGATAAGGATAATCTCAATATGACATGTATGATCAATGCTTGAAGTAAAACATGCTTGTAAATCATATAAATTATATAGTACATAATACATGCATTGGAAGAGACCTTAACCGACATAGACCGAGTGGGCTACCACTTGGAATCCGAGGGATGGCACCCCCTCGACATGGTGACCAAGGCATGACACCTCCTCGACAAGGTGACCGAGGCATAACACCCCCTCGACAAGGTGATAAGGTGACTGAGGCATGACACCTTCTCAATAAGGTGACCGAGGTATGGCACCATCTCAACAAGGTCACCAAGGCATAACACCCCCTCGATAAGTTAATCGAGGCATGACACCCTTTCGACAAGGTGACCGAGGCATGGCACCCTCTCGACAAAGTGTGGTCTACTTACCAAGGCAAGCCAAACATGATAATATGATAACATGAGACTAGATCATAATCATACATTAATTGTGCATTAACTTCAAAGGCCTGCAAGAGGTAAAATCTTTGAAAAATGACTTAATTTGACATTTACAACATCATAGACATATTCATGAATGCAATACATTTTGAAAGTCCAAAATCATCATAAAGTCACTTGACTCATAAATCATGCAATAGATCATCAATAACTCTAAGAATCCTTATAAAGACATTTTATCAAACACTTGGTGGGTGTACAATGCTAGGTCAAAATCATGCAATTCAAGAGTGAAATAATATGAGAAAATTTCAGACTTTACTTGCTATTTCTGATAAACTTAATGTAAATCAACCCACCAATACATAGGAAAATCCTTATGTAAAATACCTTAAAATCCATTATCAAATATGATAATAGAACATAGTTTCATAGCTCAAAACATATATAGTCTCAATAGACAAAACCAACTCATAATATAAGCTTGAGATAGATAGACATGCATATTTAGTTAACATTTCATAAAACCCCAACATGTTTCATGCTTATAATTCAAAAAGATACCCATAGATAATACAACTTGAAAATATGCAATTTTTATAAAATAGGAAGATTGGGCTCCCCAACATATTTCATGCTTATAATCTATAATAAAAGATACCCATAGATAATACAACTTGAAAATATATAATTTTTCATAAGATAGAAAGATTGGGCTCCATGGGTGAAAGAACCCAATGGATGAAACCCACATACCTTAAACTTGGGTTTTCTTGATGTAGACTTGAAGAAAACTTGGAGATTGAAGAGAATCCTTTAGATCCAAAGTTAGGCTTGAAATCCTTGAAATTTGAATGAAATATTTGGATGAGTCTTAGAGATTGTTTTAAGAGGGTCTTTAGTGATATAGAGTTGAAAAATGGCTAAGTATAGATGTTTTCATGCATAAGTGGGAATGGGGCTATGACCCCAATGCCCTTAGGCCGAAATAGAAAATTAAGGAAAATCAACACTGGTTTGCATCTGGTCCACGACATGGACCCAATGCAAAGGACAGTTTAACATTAATCCAAGCCCAATTCGCGTTACCACCTGGTCGCGGATGCACACTGGATAAGAAAATTTTGCAAAAATTATTTTTCACTATGGGTCCTCTAAAATTTGGGTTATACCCATTTCCCACTTAATTTTTCCCCATGATCAAAAATATGAAGTCGTATTTTCGATATCATGTATGAATTTTGAGATATATGAAAATTACAATTATGAGCATTTTCAAAGCACATTTTGGGGCGTGTTACTTGTTCAACTAGGAAACGAGGGTGATCTATGTATGGGAGACCCGTGACAACTACCCATACACCTAACTTGATTCAAATACAAGAAGATAACATTAAAGCATTCTTATTGATCATGTCTGTCTCTACTCAATAATGTAGTTAGGATGTTAATAAGGGTTAACCGGTAGAGGCACTCAACCTTGCTTAGGTAGTTTCAACCCTATGAATCAATAATTAGGAAACCCAAATATAAGTGCAAACATTGAGTCTAGGATGTATGTCAAAAAGATTACAACTCAGAATCGTATTTAATTGATAATTCACTACAAACAAGTTGACCATAGTAGTTATAATTAGTTATTTCAATTTTCATCTGAACCTTTTCATCATTTTCTATGAAAACACACTTAACGTAACAACTTTGTATTGGTAAGTGAACTTTGGTTAAATCCCTTGGGTTCGATATTCGACTCCTAAAAAGGACTACTATATTACTTGTTAAGATCATGTACACTTGCATGTGCTGGGAAGCAACAAGTTTTTGGTGCCATTATTGGGGATTTAAATTTAGAAGTTAGTTAAATTTCTGAGTTATTTTTTTTGTTGTGTTCATTGCGCTTGATCTTATTTTTGTTGTTTTGCAGGTATTCAGTTTGTTACACTGGAGGAACCAGACTTTTGCTTTCACCAATCGAAAAGGAGAACAGGTATCTTATGCCCTATTTCACCCATTGAACTTATTGAACAGGAAGACTAAGAGGACAATAAAGAAGAGGCTGAAACTGTTAGAGAAGAGATGGCTAAACAGAATCCTACACCAGCAGTAGCACCTAGACTAGTCTGGGATGTGGCAATCCCATACACCACCAATGTCACGAGTTATTTTCAACCAAAGCTTAGTGGTCACTGGGAGCTCAAATAGGACATGGTTCAATTGCTACACTCCACTAGACAATTTACTAGGTTGCCACATGATGACCCTCAAGTTCATCTTCAAAATCTCTTGGAGATAGCTTATACTTTCATTCCCATAGGGGTGAACAGAGATTATATGAACATGACCTTGTTCCCCTTTTCACTACTAGGGAAGCACGAAGGTGTCTACAAATTGAGCCACCCAATTTAATCACTTCATGGAAAGAGTTGGCTAAAAAGTTCCTGACAAGATTTTTCTCATCTAGGAAAACAATCAAGGTCAGGAGTATGATTTTGAGCTTTAACCAAAGTCCTAGGGAAAGTTTATACCAAGTTTGGGACAAATTTAAAACTTTCCTTATTAGTTGTCCCCATTATTGTAAGGCTAATAAGGTGTTGGTCTATACCTTCATTGAGGCTTTGGAACCCAACACCAAGATTCTTCTTGATTCTGCTATAGATAGATAGGTAGGAGAAGACATACGATGAGTTGTATGCTCTTTTGAATTGCATTACGCAAGGAAATCCTGAGTGGAATGGAGAATCTAGCAAACCGATAGTTCAGAAGTAGGCAGGCATATTGGAGGTGGATGACTGACTGCCTTGCAAGCCCAAGTGTCAGCAAGGCAGAATATGATAGAAACTTACTTCAACAACTTATCTTTGGGCCAACAACCAGCTCTAGTGAATATGGTCCAACAATAGCCGAGTAATTGGTGCAATGTGTATGGAGGAGGAGATCACACTATAGAATTTTCTGGAGCAAATCCAAAGGTTGTGAACTTTGTGGACAATGTCAATAGAGGTTCGCACCAAGGGTCTGGGAACATTTATAACCCAAACTGGAGAAACCACGAAACTAGAAGCAACATGAGACATCTTTTGGGAGAGCGAAAGTTGATTTTATACCCATTTCAAATCTCTTAGCTAGGTTGTTATGGTGTGCATATGGGTAGTTCTTCTAGTGAGGGCACATGATCTTCCAAGGGTGAATACCACTACATAATTAAGTCAAGTCAGTTAGCTCAGTAAAAGTGCAAAAGTGTGCGTTACGGACCTTGGAAAAAAGTTGTGCAAGCTAAAATCTTGGAGAAAAAGGCGCGAAGCAGGAAAATGGCTAAAGTCCGCATCGCAGACTTGTACAAGAGAAAGAGAAATTGGTTCATTTTTTACCTTTGATTTTCCATTGTTTAATGTTGATTAGCTTTTTATTGATGTGTAAGACAACAATGAGTGGCTAATCTTCCCATATTCTGGGATTGTAGCCATTGACCAAGTTCTAGTTCTTGATTTTTGCATATTATGATTGGGTTTCCACTAGATTATTCCTATATATTTTTTTTTATTTATACTTCAGAGCGTGATCAACTGTGGGGTAAATTAGTTGTTCATTTTGGATCGAAAGATGTTGAAAAGAATAGAACACAATACACAATATAGGGAGCTTGTTCAACTAGGAAACTAGGGTGATTCGTGTATAGAAGACCTGTGACAACTACCATACACCTAGCTTGATTCAAATACAGGAAGATAACATTATCCGTTTTAAAATATATTAAGTTGATTTTTAAGTTGGGGTATTATAGTAATCTCTTTAGAAAAGTCACAACCCTTCAAAAAAGTTACAATCTTTTGAAATGTCACAACCCTTCGAAAAAGTAATAATTCTTTGAAAAATGCACAACTCTTTGAAAAAGTCATAATTCCTTGAAAAAGTCACAACCTTTCCAAAAAGTCATAACCCTCCAATGTGAAAAATTATCTTCTTTCAGTGCAATCTAATATAATTAAATAAATATAATATAAAATATAAAAAGTATATGAAATGAAGTTTTAAAGTGAAGTATTACAGTAATTTAATATTCAAGTTAGGAAGTTCAAGCACTATTGATAAGCCAATTATATCAAAAAAAAAATTTATGAAAGTATAAAGTAAACGAAGAAGAAATAGAAAGAAGAAGAGAAGATTTCTTATTTCTCTTGAATAACATAATATTCAAATATATTTTACAATGAAAGAAACTCTCATATTTATAGAGAAAAAATTATATTGGTCTCTAAATAAGAAATGGACTTGGTCTCTAAGTAGGATTTCTAACTCTTAAAGAAATTGACATAATAGTTGTTCACTAAAAATTAAATATGCTCATAACACTCTCCCTTGAATATTTATATGCTAGATTATGTGCCTCGTTAAAACCTTACAAGATAAAATCCAGTGGAAAAATATTAGTGAAGGATAAGGAGTACACATATCTAATATATACACAATTTTGATGCCTCGTTAAAAACCTTACAAAAAAAACCCAATGGGACAAAAAAACTTGTGAAGCAGTACATCGCTTATCACTCTACCTAATGAAAACATCAATCCAAAGGTTTGAATCTTCACATCCCAATCTTGTGTGTCATTTTCTTGAAAGTTGCAGATGGTGGAGATTTCATGAACAAATCAACCACCTTGTTACTCGAATGAATCTGTTGCACATTTATACTTCTTTTAAAGCTCAAGTGTGTAGAAAAGTTTTGGCAAAATGTGTTTTATTCTATCCCCTTTTATGAATCCTCCCTTTAGGATAAAAGAGTTTTGCAAGTTCCACCTTTCAACTTCTTTAAACAAATAATCTATTATCTTTTGAAAACTCTTCAAGAGTTTCTATTCAAGTTATCAACTTACATAACAATATGAATGATTTTTGATTAATTTTAATCAATATGAGAATTATAAATAAGTTTTTTAAGAACTTATATATGCTTTATGAATTTAAAATTCTTCAAATATTTTCATATCAATTTTGTCCAGTGGCAATATTAAATGCTTGACATTTTGTAGTGCTAGATAGCAAGTCAAATAAGCTTTACGCACACCAAAATGTATCATTCCACTTGACATTTAGAGCATGCTTTAATATACTAGAGAATTTAGATCCTTATAATTTTTTACAATTTTGTGTTATATTATATCAAGGATATCATTGACAATTTTTGCTTTGTCGATTTGCGACGCGACATAACTTATTGAGATCTCATCACTTTATTATTTTAGGTAGCTAACCCTCTCATGAGGTTTTATGAAGTGGTATTTTGTAAGATCTTCAAGAGCACATTGCCTCTTCATTATGACAATTTTGGTCATTTGCTCCTTCCTTTTTCAAGAATTATCTTATTTGGGATCAATTGCATGTTCCATTTATGTCATAGACTGTCTTTTGGGGACATTCAATAAGAGCATTTCAACTCTTAGTTTATTATTATCTCCCCCTTATGTTAGACAAACTAAGATATATTTTAATCTACCTTGGAGAATTTATCTTTTATGCATCATGGTATATTTTATTAATTATATACCGCATATCAAAATTATTAGATGAAAACTATATGGTCTTTGACCATAAATCAATTCGGGGAAAATTGATCATAATGTATTACATTGATGCATATTTTCGTCTATAATTTATCATATTTCAAACCATGAAGCTTTGTTCTCATAAGTAATGATTGATCATTTATCTAGGACATTTAGTGTCAATCACCTTGAATATTTATCAATATCATCAAGATGAATCTTCTTGATTGCGTATTCTAAAAGTTGTGCTCTTAACTCATCTATCTTTGACAAATAATTTTACAAATTTCAAACTTCAAGTTCACAATAAATGAACATGTGATCGCCTTATAGATGCATGCATTTCACATATCACATGACCATAAATAGGTCTATTTTCACCTTTTATACTTTCACAATTTAGAGAATCCAGTCCCAACATTAGTTGATAGAGGATGATGTGCCCATAGACCTAGAGGATGCGAACGAGGCCTCAGATTTGGATGACGAAGAGATAGAGATGGATGAGCCACCAGTCAATTTGGGGGATAAACCTATTCTGTCATCTCTGATGTATGATTATTGAGCCCTATGCATCCATCCCACAGGTTTCATATGCTAAGAATTGAGGGCCATGCTTTTTCTAAGTGTGGGGTGGAAGTATCTCTATGTTTATGCTTTCTTTACTTTTAGTTGGCCATGTATAAATACTATGCTTTATTTTCTGTTTGTTAGTATATTTGTTTAAGTTTGGACATCATTTTAATTTTTTCTTTGGTCTGTAACTAAATGTTGGATGCTCTTAGTATGTTTCGATGTTCGTAGCATTGGGAATGTGCATGTTATTTTTCTCTAGTTATATTCTTTGTGTGATATGGTATGTGAATATTTAAGAAGTGGTCATAGTTGAGTGATGGGGCCCTATAGTGGATGCATGACGACTGTCCTAAGGGTATTCATCAATGTGAGTCTCATGTAGAGTGTCGGTAAAAATATAAAGGGCATGTTGCATAGTGTGTTTTGAATCAAGGACAATTGAATCAATTGAACCCTGATGTAGGTAATGATTAAACCTTGAACTTCATGAATAATACATGCCTACTTACACTCTTGAGAATGATGTGATGGTAATTCTAGTGTTAGCCTTGTGATAAAAGTATGCCATGAGAGAGTGAGCGAAGTTGTTGTTTGTGTTGCAATAGTTGCTAGAACTTACCTGGTATGTGGACCAATCTTATGCAAAGCGTAGAATTAGTTGTGCCTTGGGGCATCATCTTGTCGTCTATCTCTCCCCAAAGGAACTGTATTAGCACTTTGTGAATGAACCTCCTTGCCCTTATTGCAATTTTGAGGGCAATCCACCTAATTTTTAAACCACCTTTTGGCCCACCTAGCCGAATCATCCCCTAGTTAGCCCTATTGAGCCTTAGCTTTTTCTTTGGATAGCCACATTCTAAGCCAAACCTCCTTTCTTTTTCTTAATTTGTGTTTTCATCCTAAATCCTAAGCATTTTAGCACTATAAGACAAAAGGGAGAGAAGCTGAATAGGACATCTGAAGGACAAAATGATAATAGAAAAGAAAAAATAAAAATTAGAAAATTACTGACCCTTAAACAGTGAGGGTCCGCGACATGTCCTGTCGTAGACCCATCGTGGAGAGGGTCTGTCCCACTGAACAAAAAACATTTTGTTACATTTTTCTTGTATGTACAATAAGGGGGTGTCAAGTCAAAAAAGAAGAAAGGTGAAAGAAGAAGAAAAAGAGTAGTGTAAGCAATAGTGCTTGGGAATTAAGCCATGACAGACATATCCATAAATATACCCCACCTGTCTTTAGCCTACATTACAACCAAATAAAAGACCTACTTGATCCTTTGAGTTAGATTCCAACTATGTTGAGTTTGCACATTAAGCGCAAGCCCATAGGAACTAGAAGTAACATGAGACATCTTTTCGGAGAGCGAAAGTTGATTTTATACCCATTTCAAATCTCTTAGTTAGGTTGTTGTGGTGTGCATATGGGTAGTTCTTTTGGTGAGGGCACATGATCTTCCAAGGGTGAACACAACTACAGAATTAAGTCAAGAAATTAGTTAGCTTAGTAAAAGTGCAAAAGTGCGCGTTGCGGACCTTGGGAAAAAGCTGTGCAAGCTAAAATCTTGGAGAAAAAGGGGCGAAGCAGGAAAATGGCTAAAGTTTGCATCGCAGACTTGTACAAGAAAAAGAGAAATTAGTTTATTTTTTACCTTTGATTTTCCATTGTTGAATGTTGATTAGCTTTTTATTGATGTGTAAGACAACTATGAGTGGCTAATCTTCCCATATTCTGGGATTCTAGCCATTGACCAAGTTCTAGTTCTTGATTTTTGCATATTATGATTGGGTTTCCACTAGATTATTCCTATATATTTTTTTTATCTATACTTCAGAGCTTGATCAACTGTAAGGTAAATTATTTGTTCATTTTGGATTCGAGAGATATTGGAAAGAATAGAACACAATACATAATATAGGGAGCTTGTTCAACTAGGAAACTAGGGTGATTCATGTATAGAAGACCTGTGACAACTACCCATACACCTAGCTTGATTCAAATACAGGAGGATAACATTAAAGCATTCATATTTATCATGTATATCCCCGATTAATGATGTAGTTAGTTTGTCAATAAGGGTTGACTGGTAGAGGCGTGAAACCATGCTTAGGTAGTTTCAACCCTGTGAATCAATAATCAGGAAACTCAGACATAAGTGCAAGAATTGAGTGTAGAATACGTGTCAAAAAGGTTACAATCTTGGAATCGTACTTAATCTGATAATTCTACAAATAAGTTGACTATAGTAGTTATAATTAGTTATTTCAATTTTCAACTCAACCTTTTAATCATTATCTATGAGAACACACTTAACGTAACAACTTTGGATTGGTAAGTGAACTCTAGTTAAATCCCTTGGGTTCAACATTCGGCTCCTAATAAGAACCACTATATTACTTGTTAGGGCCGTGTACATTTGTGTGCACTTGGGGAATAGCAAGTTTTTTGGCACCGTTGCTGGGGAAAAAATTGGGTCATTTTGGGGGGGAAATTGGGCTAGACTTGGGGGGTTTTCGAATTCAAAATTTGAACGTTGAGGAGGGTATCATTGCTTGGTCAAAGGGGGCTACGTGCGAAAGCTTTGTGTTACTTTTCTGAAACTTTTACTGGGCGTCGGTGAGTTGTTGCAATTTCGAGGAAGAAGGCACGTGGGTTGGGGAATGTGTGACGTGAAAAAAAAGGAGAAAAGAGGGGCCCGTAGGGTTTAAGTTGGAGAATATATATTTGTATAGATGGGTTTATTGTTGTATTGTATTGAGTGCTGAAAATAGTAACTTGAGCCGGGTTTGGGGATTTTTAGGTTGGGTTTTGTTTGAAACTGGATTAAATGGAAGCTGGAAATTTGTTCAAATTGTAAGGGTTTTGAATTTAAAATTAGGCCATTTAGGAGTTTCAAGTGTTAGCCAAATTGACTTAACAAATCAATTTGACTATAAGACGAATTTAATTTTAATCAATTAAAGAACTTCTTAAAATTAATGAAATAAAATAATTGACTCAACCAATAACTAACTAATTTTGAAAAGTAATTCATAATTAAGCTAAAATGAGTAAATATCTTTTCAAATGATTTTTGAAAGATTATTTAAGAAAGATGCATAATAATTCTGAAACATGTATAAAGTATATAATATAATTAAAAATTATATGACTTACTACTAAAAATTACTTAAAAAATATTTTTCATATTTTTTGAAGAATTACTTTAAATCATTGAAAAATTCAAGAAACTCAATAATTAATTCATATTGTGGAGGGTAAAAATTGGATGTCAATAACTACCCCTTTCTTTGGGTAGGGTCGATATAAGAGACCCTGGACAAAGAAATTTTACAAATTCAATTTTGATCTACCACACTTTCATCTCTTTCAAAGAAATATACGGACCTTAAAAATTATGGCCAGACCACAGTATCGGGTTTCCTACATATCTCAGATTACATGAGAATGCAGGATACTTGTAGTTCAAGACGCTTGATTTTATGTACAATTTTGAAAAAATTCAAAAGTTATCCCAATATTGAATTATGGAGAAATTGGAATGCTTGGGAATGAGATTAAGAGCAATTGTTGGAATATAGCTAAGTTTTCAACATTGAGCCTGCATACATATCGTTGAACTTAGGAATCAAGTTGTTTGTAGTTCGAATCTATTAGTTGAAAAGAAAATCTCTTATGCTAAGATAACCTTTGGTTTGGGAAGAGTGACAAATAAATTGAATATGAAAGAAAAAGGCTTGCAACCTCTTAGTCATGAATATGGTGCACTTCACACACATAAGTAAGAACTTACATGGACATAAATTTCAAAGCTCTTGATGTATTGTCACTTGAAATGGAAAGGTTGCTTCCAGCAAAAGTTGAAATCATCCGAATGTGAAGCTAAAATCGATGAATTCAAAGAAACACCCACATGTCTTCCGACAGGGGTATGGTTGGATTGTGGTGGAAGTCGCTTCTCAGCTCATGCTCGAAGAGTTTGACATTTCTCTTCAGACTATGTCCTAGTTCGCTTCTACAAACGAGTTTCACATTATATTGCCTCCTATTTGATAATGTTCGCACCTGTGATTTGTTTGAGAATCATCCTCTCGGATGCTCTCGATAAAACTGAGATAAAACTCATAGTATAATAGGGTCCATGCCCAAAATCTCAAATCAATACTTGAAAAATGATCCTGCGTCACCCCGAGTCTACAGCTAGATAGAAATTTAGCCCAATATAGACACCATAAGATCGAGAAACAACTCAAAATCAAGGTTAAATTCTTAACCAAAAAATATTTCTTTCAAGACTTCCTTGGTCAAATTTTACCAAAAGCAGCAAAATGTATCAGAATCCAACCACACCTTAGTTCCACTAGAAATATAGAACAACTTAGACTCAAATTATACTTAATTCTGTAAAGAATCGACTGAGATATTAAAATAAAAAGTTTTCACATATTTTTGGGAATGTAACCGGTTTAAACAGTAGAGTTACCTCAAAATACATGTCAAAATCAGAATTGAAACCTCCACAGTGTTCCTTGCAAATATTGGAGTCATTTAGCCTTTTGAATTGCTAAAATCGAAGTTCCAAAGTAAAAGTTACGCTTGCTTGACGTTTTGGGCTATTATATTATTTTTTGCGAAGCTGATGTATATATAGACCACTGCCTTGTTGTACACCACAAACATGGACAATTCTCCATGAACATGGAGCTTTATGGGTGCCCCTTCTCCGT
This sequence comes from Solanum virginianum, assembly GCA_000787875.1. Lineage (NCBI taxonomy): Eukaryota > Viridiplantae > Streptophyta > Magnoliopsida > Solanales > Solanaceae > Solanum > Solanum virginianum. The sequence goes on along the minus strand of DF357804.1, from coordinate 91,835 downwards.
GAATGCGAATATGATCCCCCAAATATGGAGATCTCCCCTCTTTGCCTTCCACGAACGCCAGGGTTAATTTTCTGGTGTTGCACCACCAACTGCAAAAATTTCTTGGGGAATTCCTGGGCCATCTGATGCCCATTTTACATAGACAATTAATGCAACTACATGGATTTTGACATTCTGAATTCAAGATGTAATCAAAATTCTTAACGGAGCATCCTACGGAAAAAAGAGCGTCTCGCTTCTTTCCGGCTAATCTTAGCTAAAAGAACTGAGGGGATCAAAATGCAATCGAAAGCCTCCGCCAACCAACGTAGGGTTGTTATAGTCTATATTTAACGTTCAGAGCTAACCATGCCATCAAATATCCATTTTGAGCACGTTTTGCTAGGTTTTCAAAGAAAAACACTTCTTAGCTTCCAATTGAGCTCATTTTGTAACTTTCGACTCAAATCTATACCAGGACCCCCAAACCTCGAACTAACTGCCCTCCTAGCCTAGTTCGGTCGTTCTGAAGCTGATGGAACTACCAAAATCCTATTTTGAGGCCGTTTGTTGGGGATTTATCAAAGAACTCATTTTTACAGTAATAACTTCTCATTATCTCGAAGACCCACATAACTCCCAACCAATTTAATCAATAACCGACCCGACAGTCCCAACAAGTCACAAATTGCCTGAGGTCACCGTACAGAAGCTCAAATCAATAGAGTGGGCACAGAAATACCGACATGATGCAGAGGGTCATTACAATACTACATACTATTTCTATTCAAATTCTAAGTAGGACTATATATTCCAATTCGTATTCTAACAAAAACATCTTGCAGAGATAGAAAATGGATAGAGTATATATATGCTAGAAGGGACTTGTATAGATAAAAGAAAGGGATAGTAGGGGTAGTTGAGTGAAGCTAATGGATAATCTATGTTTATTTTTATGCAAAGTAGAGTAAAACTGAAGGTAATTTGCAGGTCATGACTTGATTTTTTGAATAAAAAATGTTTAATCAACAAAAACAAAGGAGTCCAACGGCAATTATTATTGTTTAGCTTGAGAGTAATTCAATTGGTCAAATTAAAAGACACTAGCCTCCCATGGCTACATCTAGCACTAGGGACCTAGAAAGGTATAGGCAGTACAAATGATTTTGTCAATTCAATCAAAATGTTATTGTAGATTCAAATGATTATTTCATTTCAAGTGGAATGTGGATGTTCTGAATGCCTAATTTTATTTTGGTTGGATGATGGTGGTGGCATGTCACGCTCTAAATATCTAAATTGGATGACAACATGAGATCTTCTTAAGAGTAGGAACAAACATCAGAAAGAAAAAAACGCAACAATTCATCATACATCAACCTACAAAATGAAAGAGTAGGTCAAATGTATGATGTGAATATAAATGCAACGACTCTCGATTATTGAGAGATAACACCTCTATATATGAAAGCGAAGGAGTAAGATTGTGAACCTAGACAAACAAAGTAAAAAGAGATAGGTTGATCTATAGATCCCCTTTCCGCTAACATAAACTGCTATTTCATTTCAATTGTTTGTTAATATTTTTTAAGTATATTTTAAAATGATTCTTTTTAAAATAATATATAAATGTATTATTTAACTTGACCTCAATTGACATTTATGCCTTTTAACTTTTGGTATACACAAGTGAGTACTTAATCTTATATAAAGTTGAATAAGTAAACAAATACATCCTACATTGCGTAATACATGTAACACCACATGCAGAATGCAAATTGCCATATAGGATATGTGTATTTATTTATTTAATTTGGTACCAATTCATGTATCTACTTACATCTAAAGTTTGAGGTGTTATCCCGAAAAATGACCGACTCTCTCCGAAAATCAGATTCGATGCTCAATTAATTTTAAGCACAAATCGAATTCACGAAAATTGAAAGAAAAGAGTCGCCACCAAATTTTAAGGATAATTAGGAAACCAAAATTAAATTTCAAAACCTAACAGAAAAGTTTCAAAATTTTAGAGAAAATGGGTAAGGGTTCAATTTTCACTTTGAGAAGAACTTAATCACTCAAAATGGCCGCTAACATGCGATCGACCGACGATTAGGTAGTTGACTAACTTTTAAAAGATTTGATTGATTTTTTAAAGGTTGACTAGTTTAAAAAACTGAATAATTTTGAAAGACTTGACTCAATTTGAAAATATTGACTAAACTTGAAAATGTTGACTAAATTTCAAAGGATTGAGTTAATTTTGAAAGAACTTGACTAAACTTAAAAACGTTGGCTAAATTTTAGAATTATGACTAAATTTGAAAACATCTACTTAATCTCAAAAATGTTGACAAAATTTGACTCCTATTTTGAAAGAATGTTCATTAAGTTGATTTTTGAGAAATAATTCTAAGGATAAAATAAAAATCATTAAGGCGAAAATTAACATAAATGGTAGACATGTCGGGGAATTTAATTAGATTAAAAATAAACAATAAAGGTTAGTATTCAAATAATATTTCAGCAAGCAATTTTCCTGGAGATTTGGTCCATAAGGCCTCTTCGGCCGCCCCTACTGGTGCTCCTCTTTTGGGCTTGTCCCATTTCTTTGTGATATATAATTAGTGTATATTTGCTGTATATCAGTGTATATTCACTGATTTTTGCCTTCGAAACCTATACCTCGGCTTCCAAAACCTGTAACCAGCTCCCCCATTTCCTGTATATTGGGCTAACTTAGGCCTCCCTGTCCAAGGAGATGCAAGATGGGGAGACAAGAATGGGTTCGGAGCATTATTCATGCAAAGAAATAAAATAAGGATTATTAAGAGACTAAAATTTAACAACATAATGGGACTATACTGACTCTCATAAAGCCAAAAAATAAAAAGCAAAATGTTTTGATTCCAATCAAAGGATAAACAACCATTTCATGATAAGCAAGGATAAGACTGCCAGTAATGCTATCTTTCTCTGCACTTGTTAGAACAAAATAACACCAATTACAGTTACACGAAAAAAAGATAACAACTACTACCAAAAAATGAAACTCAACAGATGCATGTGATAGAACATTTAGCCAAACCAGTTAGTAGTCTGAAATAGACTTACGAAATTTCAAAAGAGAGTGCAAAACAGAGAAGATAAATGCACAAGTAAAAGTTTAAGTAAAACTTGGAATTTAGACACTAGTGAACTCATACAACAATCTATGATTCAAAACTTCAATTTTGGGAGACATCAGATAATAGAAAGAAGCGGTAGCACCCAACAATAACCCATATAACTGGAAATCAGAGAAATTAGTGAAAGATACCAGCTTATATAAGATCAAAACTTCACATCAGATAATAGAAAGAAGCGGTAGCACCCAACAATAACCCATATAACTGGAAATCAGAGAAATTAGTGAAAGATACCAGCTTATATAAGATCAGAACTTCATCTTTCTACAAACAAGCTACTGGAGGTTCTTAATTAAGCCAAACAAATGACATTTACATACCATATTGCCCACAAATCCTAAGGGGTGAATGGAGGATCTTAAGGTGAGAAATAAAACACATAAGACATATGTAGACTCAAGCATACCAAACGACTAGGAATCATACATAGAGCTATGCAACCAATTTCTGGATCAGATGTATAAATAGGGAGTTAAATACTGACTTACCCTCTAATACAGCAAAGGAAAGCCGAAACCGAAATCACGTATCAAATTCGACCCAACAGATCATAGTGGAATTCGAGTGAGGTAAAAGATTATAACATTAAACAGAACAAGAGAGAGTGAAACTAAAACAAATAACATGAACAAACAAGGAGGACTCAAACCTGGGACGCTTATGAATCAAAATCTAGATTTGAACCAAAATGAATTTCATTTCTCAACCAAATAATAGACTTGCAGCAGCATCATAGCAGTTCAACCAGGGGAAGCTTAAAGCTGTCCAGAACACAACGTTTATTGAAACACGAAATCTATAACTAATTCGAGATAACATCGCAACATAACCTCAAATGGCAACACCCAGACATCGACTCGTCACAACATAGCGAGCTCAACCAAAGCAAAAAATGCAACTATGACAACTCCGATACAGCTACGAGATTCATATTTTGACTATAATGTATGAGATTTAAACGAGATAAAGAAGAGTGAGATGAGGTCGTTACCTTTTGATGAGCAGGAATCGGGATGACGAGCCTAATTGAACATGCTTACACCACAGCAAGATTAATGTGACTTCGAAATCAGATATTCTGGTTTCTAAATCAACGAACAAGGTTTCGACTAAAGCTTTTTGAGATTAAGAACGGCTATGAAAAATTGAGTGAATTTTTTTGGGTTTTCGAATTCATTCATGGCTGCCGCTGCCGCTACTCGCTCTCGTCGCTAGAAATCAGTCGAGTATTTTCAGGTTTTGGATTATCGACGGCTGCCGCCCCTTCTGTCCCTTTTCTTTTGCATAGTGAACAACGAAGGTTCAATTTATAGGGGCGATTAGGGTTTGAAAAATAGGGAAAATACAGGGTCGAATGGGGAAATGGGATCAATGCTACGCGTGGGGAGAAGGTAAACGTTAAAAAGTTATCGAGGGGTTGTTAGGGCGTCCGTTTTGGGTTCGAAGGTTTGGTGTTTTGGCTTCTCTCATTTTCTAGGTTTTGGTCTTGGCTTTAGGAAGAAGAAGAAGAAAGGAAAGAGAAGCATGAGGGTGAGCGTGAAGGAGTAGAGAAAAATGGGTAAGAAAATAGAATTGGGGGCGCGTGGCCCCCACGCATGGGTTTAGTAAATCCCTTCTTTTTTTTAATAAAATAGACAAATATTTCAAAAATCATTAAAATTAAATAAACGCTCAGGAATGATATTTGAAAGGATAGTGTTGGAATGCAGCCGACTTTCAAAGCTGAGCCCGCCTACATATCCTAGGACTTAGGAATCAAGCTGCTTGTAGTTCGACTCTATCGGTTGAAGAGGAAATCTCTTATTTTGAGATGACCTCTGATTCAGAAAGAGTGACAAACAAATTGAATTATGAAAAAGAGGCTTGCAACCTCTTAACTATAAATGTGGAGCTCTTCACATTCATAATTGAGAACTTACATGGACATAGTTTTCATCATTCTTGGTACATTATCACTCGGATCAAAAGTATTGCCTCTAGTGAGAGTTGAGATCACTTGGATGCGAACTCAAAATTAACAGACCCAATATCGGTGAGAATTGAGGTCATCTGGATGCGAAATTAAAAACTAACAGACTTACAGAAATGCCCACATGCCTTCTAACAAGGGTGTGGTTTGATTGTTGTGGTAGTCGCTTCCCAGCTACAAATCCTA
>DF357804.1:56595-80321 GCA_000787875.1 Solanum virginianum | reverse complement strand
CACATTTTTTAAAATTGATGATTCCTTTGTAAGGAAGGATGAAAAAGAAAAGCTTTTCTAAATGTGCTATTAAAATGAACTCATGACTCTGAGGGACAAAGGTTCGCCAAACCACATATACATTCTTCAAATATAAATACATAAGCATGATCATCTATTTGGGCCGGGGGCCACTTTGGACTCAAGGTGATCTTTCTAATGGGCCCAACACGCCTTACGTGCAGGGTCATCTTAGGCCAATGCTTAGAAATGAGGATTTTGGTTTCGCTCTATCCTAGGTGTCTAAGAGTGGGTTTTGAATTGACTGGGCACCCAAGCGGACAACCTGAGCTGGAAGTTCATGACAACCATTAGCCGCATCACGAACCAATAACTTGCCACTTATTCCGAAAGGGTTAAGTATTTGGGGATCCGGCTGATGGTTCGCAAAACCATCCTCCCAAATAAACAATTTAGAATAGGAACTGCCATGAAATGCAAATGACAATTTAATATCGAATTTAAACAAAATAAAGCAAATAAGACAACATAATAAAACAAATCAAATAGTTAGTCAAACAACCTAATCTAATGGTTAGAACCTAATTGAAAATCCCCAGCAGAGTCGCCATTTTTGTTATCCCAAAAAATGACCGACTCTCTCCGAAAATCAGATTTGATGCTCAATTGATTTTAAGCACAAATCAAATTCCCAAAAATTGAAAGAAAAGAGTCACCACCTAATTTTAAGGATAATTAGGAAACCAAAATTAAATTTCAAAACCTAAACTTAAGTACAAATCAAATTCCCAAAAATTGAAAGAGTCTCCACTTAATTTTAAGGATAATTAGGAAACCAAGGTTAAATTTTAAAACCTAACAGAAAAGTTTTAAAATTTTAGAGAAAATGGGTAAAAGTTCAATTTCCACTTTGAGAAGAACTTAATCACTCAAAATGACCGCTAACATGCGGTCGACCGACGATTAGGTAGTTGACTAACTTTTCAAAGATTTGATTGATTTTTGAAAGGTTGACTAGTTTAAAAACTGAATAATTTTGAAAGACTTGACTCAATTTGAAAATATTGACTAAACTTAAAAATGTTGACTAAATTTAAAAGGATTGGGTTAATTTTGAAAGAACTTGACTAAACTTAAACACGTTGGCTAAATTTTAGAATTTTGACTAAATTTGAAAACATCTACTTAATCTAAAAAATGTTGACTAAACTTGACTCCTATTTTGAAAGAATGTTCATTAAGTTGATTTTTGAGAAATAATTCTAAGGGTAAAATAAAAATCATTAAGGCGAAAATTAACATAAATGGTAGACATGTCGGGGAATTTAATTAGATTAAAAATAAACAATAAATGTTAGTATTCAAATAAATACATATAAGATACATAAAACAAAATAAAAGAAGAGAGTTGAGAGTTTTGGGCCTTTAGCCCATTTACTGCTATATATCAATATAGAATATACACTGTATACCGGTGTATATATCACATTTCAGCAAGCTATTTTTCTAGAGATTTGGTCCATAAGGCCTCTTCGGCCGCCCCTACTGTTGCTCCTCTTTTGGGCTTGGCCCATTTCTTTGTGATATATAATTAGTGTATATTTGCTGTATATCAGTGTATATTCACTGATTTTCGCCTTCGAAACCTATATCTCGGCTTCCAAAACCTGTAACCAGCTCTCCCTTTTCCTGTATATTGGGCTGACTCGAAGAAAAGAGTACTTGGGCCTCCATGGCCCAAGGAGATGCAAGATGGGGAGTCCAGAATGGGCTCGGAGCATTATTCATGCAAAGAAATAAAATAAAGATTAATAAGAGACTAAAATTTAACAACATAACAGGACTATACTGACTCTCATAAAGCCAAAAAATAGAAAGCAAAACATTTTTACTCCAATCAAAGGATAAGCAACCATTTCATGATAAGCAAGGATAAGACTGCTAGTAATGCTATCTTTCTCTGCACTTGTTAGAACAAAATAACACCCATTACAGTTACACGAAAAAAAGATAACAGCCACTACCAAAAAATGAAACTCAACAGATGCATGTGACAGAACTTTTAGCCAAACCAGTTAGTAGTCTGAAATAGACTTACGAAATTTCAAAAGAGAGTGCAAAACAGAGAAGATAAATGCACAAGTAAAAGTTTAAGTAAAACTTGGAATTTAGACACTAGTGAACTCATATAACAATCTATGACTCAAAACTTGAATTTTGGGAGACATCAGATAATAGCAAGAAGCAGTAGCACCCAACAATAACCCATATAACTGGAAATCAGAGAAATTAGTGAAATATACCAACTTATGTAAGGTCAGAACTTCATCTTTCTATAAATAAGCTACTGGAGGTTCTTAATTAAGCCAAACAAATGACATTTACATACCATATTGCCCACAAATCCTATGGGGTGAATGGAGGATCTTGAGGTAAGAAATAAAACACATAAGGCATATGTAGACTCAAGCATACCAAACAACTAGGAATCATACATAGAGCTATGCAACCAATTTCTGGATCAGATGCATAAACAGGGAGTTAAACACTGACTTACCCTCTAATATAGCAAAGGAAAGCCGAAACTGAAAGCACGTATCAAATTCGACCCAACAGATCATAGTGGAATTCGAGTGAGGTAAAAGATTATAACATTAAATCGAACAAGAGAGAGTGAAACTAAAACAAACGACGTGAACAAACAAGGAGGACTTAGCTTACATGAGTCCAGAACGAAAGAAACGGAGTAAACCGGGGACGCTTATGAATCAAAATCTAGATTTGAACCAAAATGAACTTCATTTCTCAACCAAATAATAGACTTCCAGTAGCATCATAGCAGTTCAACCAGGGAAACTTAAAGCTGTCCAGAACACAACATTTGTTGAAACACGAAATCTATAACTAATTCGAGATAACATCGCAATATAACCTCAAACGACAACACCCAGACATCGACTCGTCACAACATAGCGAGCTCAACCAAAGCAAACAAATGCAACTATGACAACTTTGATACAACTATGAGATTCACATTTTGACTATAATGTATGAGATTTAAATGAGATGAAGAAGACTGAGATGAGGTCGTTACCTTTTGATGAGCAGGAATCGGGACGACGAGCCTGATTGAACACGCTTACACCACAACAAGATTAATGTGACTCCGAAATCAGATATTCTGGTTTCTAAATCAACGAACAAGGTTTTGACTAAAACTTTCTGAGATTAAGAACGACTATGAAAAATTGAGTGAGTTTTTTAGGTTTTCGAATTCATTCACAGCTGCCGCTGCCACTGCTCGCTCCCGTCGCTAGAAATCAGTCGACCATTTTCAGGTTATGGATTATCGACGGCTGCCGCCCCTTCTGTCCCTTTTCTTTTGCACAGTGAAGAACGAAGGTTCAATTTATAGGGGCGATTAGGGTTTGAAAAATGGGAAATATGTAGGGTCGGATGGGGAAACGGGATCGATGCTACGTGTGGGGAGCAGGTGAATGTTAAAGAGTTGTCGAGGGGTTGTCGAGGCGTGCGTTTTGGGTTCGGAGGTTTGGTGTTTTGGCTTCTCTCGTTTTCTGGGGTTTGGTTTTGGCTTTGGAAAGAAGAAGAAGAGAAAGAGAAGCGTGAGGGTGAGCGTGGAGGAGTGGAGAAAAATGGGTAAGAAAAGAGAATTGGGGACGCGTGGCCCCCATGCGCGGGTTTAATAAATCCCTTTTTTTTTCAATAAAATAGACAAATATTTCAAAAATTATTAAAATTAAATAAATCGGGTAATTTGTAATATGGAAGGTAAAAATTCGGTGTCAACAGGAGGGCATAGATGTCAGATGATGCTAAGTTAGGATAATGTCTTTTTTTTTTAATTTCAATTTTCCGTATGACATTTTTAAGATCACAAAATTAATTAATATTTTAGTACGTTTTAGATATCTTTAATTTAAGACTATACAAGTTAAAATTTTAATTACTTTCCAAATTTTTTTGTCAAATCGAAATCAAAGATGGAGGGAGTATCTTTTTAAACCACATACACTTAACGCTGTTGATATTTATGGGGAAATAGAAACGTGTAGCATGGAGTATTTACACATATCTATAATCTAATCTCACGACTGGTGGACCCGCCCCATCGATGTCTCCTTTTTATTTTCAAAGTTTTGTTCCACTCGTCATTTCATTTCATATAATACAAAGCACGATTCCATCGATCAGCTTTCTCAAACTCATATTTCTTCTTTCATATTACTCTTTCTACTTGCTAATTTTTCCAAGATTCTAATTTATTGATTCTGAAAAGTAGGCTCTTCCTCCAATCCAAGATTCTGTTAAAAAAAAAGAAGAAAGAAGGTATTCTTATTCCCAGTATATGATTCTGAATTAATTGTAACTACCTTTTGGGAATCATAAAAATCTTATCATCTAGACATATATACCAAAAGCTTGCACACCACTTATTGTGAAGTTGTGAAAATGGATACTACTTCTTTTTTATCAAATTCAAGAAGAGAATGGACTAAAGAAGAGAACAAGAAGTTTGAAAGTGCGATTGCAATATATGATGAGAATACTCCTAATAGGTGGTTCAAGGTGGCAGAACTCATCCCTGGGAAGTCAGTTATTGATGTAATGAACCAATATAAGGAACTTGTTGCAGATGTTTGTGACATCGAAGCTGGATTGGTCCCAAATCCTGGTTATTTCACCTCTTCCATTACGTTACAATTGGTCGATCATTGTGGATTACAGACATTTAGAAAAAAAAGAACCAAATCATCTGATCAAGAAAGAAAGAAAGGTGTACCATGGACAGAGGAAGAACACAGGTGCATCATAGATCTATTCCTACTCGTTTCATCTTCACTATGTTTTTCTTCTTAAAAATTTGTTTCTTGTGATGTTAATAGATACGGGAAATTCTAGAGGGATGAGAGGTGTTCACTTCATCCTTCCATCAAATAGTACACTATATATATGATAGATTAGATTTTCTATGTTTTTATACATACAAATATATTGAATCTCTTGAACAACATGCTAAAAGTTAGCTCAATCGTCTTGAGCCTTTCAAAGGCGCATCAATGTCCTATTCTCGAGGACTGCATTATTTTCTAAATTCAGTAAGTGAAAAAAATTCTGAATATGCAGCTATTAAAGATTTTTTATTTTATTTTTAATTTGGTGTAGGAGATTCCTTATGGGACTTGAGAAGTATGGAAAAGGGGATTGGAGGAACATATCTAAGAAAATGGTAATTTCAAGAACACCAACTCAAGTGGCTAGTCATGCTCAGAAGTACTACCAAAGACAGCTTTCGGGAGGCAAAGATAAGAGGAGGCCTAGTATTCATGACATTACCACTGTCCATTTCCCGGCGGACGCCACGTCCCAAAACAACATAGTATACAACATCAATTCATTGTCTAAAGAAAAGTATTATGCTACAACAAGCCCCTCTTTCCAGAAATTCACAACCAGAACAGACATAGTGAACTGCTGGAATTCCAGCTTACCAAGTGATCATGAAGATATGATGGATTTTGGATCTTCATTTGTCGCGTACCCGTATGAGATTGCTTCACAATCTTGGGATGAACATGGAGCTGACGACATTTCTATTAGTGCTAACTCACATCTGCAGTTCCAATCAACAAGATATCACATATGGGGTTGATCAATGACAGGATTGAAAAATGTCTTATCTAGGATTCTGTTTTAATGTGTAATCTTGGTATTAAGTTATTAATTAATGTAATTCAAGTTTAGTTTGGCATAGGTTGTCCAATTTGTATGTCACTCTTTTAGACTTCAAATGAAAATCTTCGACCAAGTCTCCTCAATTTCAACCTCCTTTCATTTGATCATTCAATTCTTCGAGGTGCATTCAATTGAACTCATTATTTTCAACATCTGATATAGATCCATACCTTAAATAGTAGTATAAATAGAATTTTCGATTTTGAATATCTGTTTTCCAAGAATTCATAATTTGAAACCCATTAAACTTAAATCCTAAATTCAATAACATATTCATTAAAATACTACTCAAAACATAAAACTTAAATTGGAAATATTGTTTTGTTACGCTCATTTTGTTGTAAAAATTCAATATAATCTTTGGGTTATTGATACGATTTTTGTTTCTTTTCCTGGCTAAACAAAAAAAGTGTAATAAAAAAGTTTTGTTTCTTTTTTCTTTCCCAAAAAAAATTCCATAGAATTCTTCCATATTGAAGCTGTTTGGCGATTACTTCGGCGCAAGGTTTTCCACTAGCTAATAATACCACCACTTTTAGACTAGTGCAGCAACTTTTGTCTTTTTGTTTGTTTATTTTCTCAAAACTAAAGGCAAAATGGGACCTCTTGACCAGTGTTTGTGTCCATACAAAGATCCTGTCCCTTTTCCATCTTTTCTTAAAACATTAGGCATGTAACTGGAAGCAGAGGCCAGTCCAAATCATTCACCCTATCTTTAATTTCACTTTGCACAACATGAAATTCCAGAGGATCTGATTGGAACCGGAGATCATGTTGCTACTTCCTTTATTCAGTTTAACTGTTGACAAATTATCATGTCATTCAAAAAATACCTATATATTCATAAAAATTGATATTTAGTAATTTGAAAAGTTTACCTAGTACTACATGCTTAAAGTTATTACTGCTCTCTCTTTTACCAATTTATAAAATTCATTTTTCATTTTAGTCAATCTTAAAAAATAATAATATATTTAATTTTAAAATATTTATTTTATTTTTAATTAAATGATTTATACTATCTTTGATTTCAACTCACGAGTTTCAAAAGTCATTCTTTCTTTCTTAAACTTCATATCAAATCAGACTATATCATGTAAATAATTTTTGCATTGTTAATAAAAAAATTTTAAAAGATGATTGAGGTTGCATAACAGATGTACACGACAAAATAAACAAGAGATATGGTGAAAAGAGATGCACATACGTGGAGAGTCAGGTGAGTTACAGTTTTACACAGAAGGAAGCTGGTGCAATCTACGTCGAAGGAATGAGAATTAAGAGGGAGTGATTCTTGTCATTAAATCCCGTGGATTCACCCTTACAAAAGGAGCTCAGCCTCCAAGTTGAAAGGGACATATATTTTCCTTCTTAACACTTGATTCATACTCTATTAGGAAGAACATTATACCATCAGTTAATTTCTTATCAACACTATTTGTGTTCATCAAACACTTAGCTTCTTCATAAACACTCAGCTATACCTCAATTTTTAGAGCATAGACACGTATGTAAAACAATACCCAACTTTAAAGTTTGGAATAGACCAACAAGGATGGAAAGATGAGGTCACACTCTAAATTGATTTCGTAACTCAAAAGAACTAGCAAATTGAATTCTCAACAATCGTATGTATCATATCATATCATATCATATCATATATCATATATATGTATAAAAGAGAATGTTAGGCCCGCCTACATGACTCTCTTACATAATTCTTATTTATTTTTTCTTGAACAATTTAATATTTTAAGAATCAATTAAATAATCCGATAGATGTTTCTTATTAAGCAATACTTTAGCCTATCCCAACCATTCAGAAAAGTAACAATCCTTAAAACAAAAGTCACAAATTTTTGAAAAAGTCACAACCTGTTACGACCCTGACCTAGGGTCTAGGAGTGACATGGCGAATGGAAATTCGAGGGTCACTAAACAAGCTCGAAGCACATAATGAAGTAGTAAACACATAGTTCTAAGGGACGAGAAAGTATGACTTACGCAATGGAGATGTCATAGGGATAGGGATTTGCATGGATTTACATTAGCACATAGAACATAGTAGCTAAGGGGCAGATAAGTATGACTCACGCTATGGGAATAGAATGGACTTAGAATCTTCCACATTTCCATATCATAAAATAAACAAACATCATAATATCCATGTCCAATGTATAGTCATAGCCATGATCTCCATGTAGCAAAACATAGCACATAATCGTACAAGAGTCTACATGTTGTCCAATAATGCCTCTAAGTCAAAGAATAGGACGGGGGCCAAGACATGTATCAGGCTCAACCTCAAAGTAAATAAAACATAAGCGAAAGCAACATAATAGGTAGATGAATGGTGACTTGTCCTTAGATGATAGGACTCACCACAACAACTATCACAATCCGAGCTAACCGTCAAGAGGTGGATGAAGATAGTCTCTGATCCCTATATGGTTAGATCATTTAGGCAAAAAGTATGCATTAGTATGTTTGAATGTAATAATTAAGTACGCGGGCATGCAATGCATATGAATTTATTAAACCTGTATTCATTATTAGATGATAAGGGCATATATATAGAAAGAAGTATACGATCAAAGAAGAGTAATATATCAATATTCCATGAAATCCATGATGCATGAAATGCCATAATGTTTCCATATATAGAGGGGATGAGACCTCAGTCAACATGTAAGACTATGAGAGCTATTACATGGAATTTCGATGTTATCCCCACACCGAATAAGAGGTGGCCTATTTGCCAAAGATAAATCATACTTCTCCTTACGGGCCTCCTATTTCAAAGAAGTAACCTTCCATATGGGCCTCTCATTTTGCATAGGACTTTCATATCATATCATATAAAAGTTGTAACCACACCTTATGGACCTTCCATTTCGGTGAGGGTTACCATATCAAATATCTAGGCTGGCACATAGTTCAAGAGAAAGGAGGAGGACCCTTGAGGATAGCCCTGATGCCTCCAATCTGACTCGATGCTAAGTCATTATCCCACAAGAATACATATACATATACATGATGCTTTCAAAAGAGACACAAGTCATTCAAATTATTTCAATACATACTTGAGCTCAAATTCATATTTTTATGCATAGGAATAGCTCATTCACATACATACAAGATGGTGTAAACACCCAAAATGCTCAAAGATCCATATCATAGTCATTTATGTGATCACATTCTTTTCATAACCTTATATGAGGTTAACCCGTCGAATAATTTTCATCAAAACCATATGTGAGCTTAACCCATCAAATAATTTTCGTCAAAAACCAATGCTCATGTATTCATATGCCATGAATGATATGAGAATAACATGGACAATAGAGATTCAAACTAAAATGTACAATTCAATATGAAATTCAAGTAAATTCATACGTAAATTCACATTTAAATCACAATTTAGATTACCCATCCTTAAATCAATCTTTAAAGGGACAATGCATATTCAAATATTCATAATATTCATGTAATTCAACATACTAAGCCTTAAATCACTTAAAAAAAATAATTAAACATAGCTCATACCTCAATTGAATCAAATAAACAATAATATTAAAGACCCACATTTAAAGTAAGCTCAATTTCATAAATCAATGAGTAAAAAGAGTTTGGGGTCTTCATGGTTGAAAGGGACCATGAATAAATCCCACGTATCTTAGGTAATTAAGAAGATTCAAGAAGAAACTGATTGAAGAAGAAGACCCTTCCTTAAGCTCCAAGTTGATCCTTCAATGGCTCATTTGAGATGAGTTCTTTAGACGAGAAAATTTGAATATTCTAAGGGTAAAGAATGAATTTGAATAAGAATAAAGGAGTTAGGTCTTTTTAGGGGGTTAGGATGGGTTAAGAGTCATAAACGTGCCTTAGAAATAGCAAAAATTATGGGAAAATCATTAATGAAACGGGCTTCAAAATGTTTTCAAGTGTCCTATGAAGAAGCTCCACGGTCCGTACAAAGAACCACAGATCATAGAGATCTCCTTAGACAAAACAAAGGGAACACAACATGAACGAGCTTTACAAAAATGGGCATAACTTCTTAGTTCGAACTCATAACTAGGTAAAATCGGATGCGTTCAAAAGCTAATTCAAAGGACTTCAATTTAGAAGTTAATATGCCACCCATTTCTCTTTGTGAAAGGAGATATGAAAATTTAAGATTGACCCTTCTACCAATTCATAAGAAAAACTTAGCCAACGGAATGCATTTGAACTTGGCTTGATGCAGGAGACCCATGATGTCCCTAAACCAAATAAATAAGCTTGGATTGAAGGATTGAAAGTGAATTTAGCTTATGCTTAAATATTTCATGGAAATCCTTCGATTAGAGCTTGGAAAAAGGATTCAGAAAGCGTTTGAACGAGTGAATGAGAAACAAGTGTTAGAATAAGAACAAATAGTAATGAAGGAGTATAAACTGGTTTAGGGATCCCTTCAAAGAGCCTCACAGCTCAAGAGTCCCCAAATAAGCCTCAAAGAATCCACATACACATTCAGAAGTGCATAATGAAGTAGTAAACACATAGTTCTAAGAAACGAGAAAGTAAGACTCATGCTATAGGGATGTCATAGGGATAGGGATTTGCATGGATTCATGTAGTAGACCATAGTGACTAAGGGGCAGGTAAGTATGACTCACGCTATGGGGATAAAATGGGACTTAGGATCTAACATATAAGAAATAAGAGGCTGATAAGTATGACTCACTCTATGGGGGCAAAATGGGACTTAGGATCTTCCACATTTTCACATCATAACATATACAAACATCATAATATGTATGTCCAATATATAGCCATAACCATGATCTCCAAGTAGCAAAATATAATAAATAATCATACAAGAGTATACATCTTGTCCAACAATGCCTCTATGTCATAAAATAGGATAGGGGCCAAGACATGTCCCGGGCTCACCCTCAAAGTAAATAAAACATAAGCAAAAGTAACATAATAGGTAGATGGATGGCGGCTTGTCATAGATGATAGGACTCACCACAACAACCATCTCAATTCGAGCTAACAAACAAGAGGTAGATGAAGATAGTCTCTGGTCCCTACATGGTTAGATCATATAGGCAAAGAGTATGCGTTAGCATATTTGAATGTACTAAATATGTGGGCATGAAATGCATATGAACTTATTACACTTGCATTCAATGTTAGATGACAAGGGCACACATACAAAGAAGTATATAAACAACGAAGAGTAATATATCAATATGCCATGAAATGCCATAATGCTTCCATATATCGAGGGTATGGACCTCAATCGACATGTGAGACCATGTGAGATATTACATAGAATTTTGATATTATCCTCGCACTGAATAAGAGGTGGTCAACTTGCCAAAGGTAAACCATACTTCTCCTTACGTGCCCCCATTTTAGAAAAGTAACCTTCATTATGGGCCTCCTATTTTGAATAGGATTTTCATATCATATTATATAAAAGTTGTAACTGTACCTTACAAGCCTCCCATTTCAATAACATTTACCATATCAAATACCTATGTTGGCATATAGTTCAAGAGAAAGGAAGTGGACCTTTGGGTATAGCCCTGATGCCTCCAATCTTACTCGCTGCTAAGTCATCATCCCACAAGAATACATATACGTATACATATTTTCAAAAGAGGCACAAGTTAATTTAAATCATTTCAATGCATACTTGAGCTCAAAAGCCAAATCATACTTTGATTCGTATTTTCATACATAGAAATAGCTCATTCACATATATACAAGATGGTGTAAACACCCAAAATACTCAAAGAGTTATATCATAGATATTTATGTGATCACGTTCCAGTTAGAACCATATGTGAGCTTAACGTAATGAATAATTTTCATTAAAACCATGTGTGAGCTTAACCCACCAAATAATTTTCATTAAAAACCAATGCTCATGTATGCATATGCCATGACTGATATGAGAATAACATGGACAATAGAGATTCAAATTTAAATAAATAATATAATATGAAATTCAAGTAAATCCATAAGTAAATTCTTATCTAAATCACAATTTAGATTATCCATGCCTAAGTCAATCTTTAAAGGGACAATGCATATTCCAATCTTAATAATATTCATATAATTCAACATTTTAGGGCTTAAATCACTTTAAAAAGAACCATTAAACATAGCCCATACCTCAATTGAATCAAATAAATAATAATTTTAAAGACCCACATTTAAAGTAAACTCAATTTCATAAATCGATGAGTAAAAAGAGTTTGGGGTCTTCATGTTTGAAAGAGACCATGAATCAATCCCACATAACTTAGCTAATTAAGAAAATTCAAGAAGAAATTGATTAAAGAGGAAGATACTTCCTTAAGCTCCAATGGCTCACTTGAGAGGAGTTCCTTAGATGAGAGAATTTGAATATTCTAAGGGTGAGGAATGAATTTGAATAATAATAGAGTATCAGTCTTTTCAGGGGTTTAGGATAGGTTAGGAAGTCATAAACGTCCCTTAGAAGTAGTCAAAATTAAGGGAAAACCATTAATGAAATAAGCTTCATAATTTTTTTAGGTGTCCATAAACGTCCCTTAGAAGTAGCCAAAATTATGGGAAAGTCATTAATGAAATGATCTTCAAAATATTTTGAGATGTTCTGTGAAGAATCTCAATGGTCCATGCAAAGAATCACAGATCGTGCAGAGCACCCGTGGAGATCTCCTTAACCAAAATAGAGGGAACACAATACAGATGAGGTTTACCAAAACGGGCATAACTTCTTGATCCGAACACGGAATCAGGTGAAATTGGGTGCATTCAAAATCTAACTAAAGAGCTCCAATTTGGTAGATCATTGGCCACCTAGTTCTTTTTATTCTCAGAGATATGATAATTTAAAGTTAACCCTTCTACTGATTCATATGAAAAACTTAGCCAATGAAACGCATTTAAACTTGGCTTGATGTAGGAGACCCATGATGACCCTAAGACAAATAAATAATCTTGGATTAAAATCTTGAAATTGTATTTACCTTGAGCTTGAAGGTTCTATGGGAATCCTTTGGTTAGAGCTTGAAAAGAGGATTTGGAAAGCGTTTGAGCAAAAATGAGAAGCTAAGTGTTAGAATAAGAATGAATAGTAATGTAGTATATACTAAGTTGATTTTTAAGTTGGGGTATTATAGTAATCTCTTTAAAGTGTGCCCAAATAACATGATCCAAAAATGTATTTCCAATTTAGCAATGTAGCCTATTTTGGAGAAATGTCATTCATCAGCGGCATGAGGCCATTATCG
The DNA here is from genome assembly GCA_000787875.1 of Solanum virginianum. Taxonomy (NCBI): domain Eukaryota; kingdom Viridiplantae; phylum Streptophyta; class Magnoliopsida; order Solanales; family Solanaceae; genus Solanum; species Solanum virginianum. Next base: position 67,287 of record DF357804.1, on the reverse strand, counting down.
AGGAATTCATACTATATATAAGGTATTGCAAAGTTTCTACTATTGGCCCATCTCACATAAAGATACTCATGAATTCACCAAGGCATGCCCAAAGTATCATTTGCAAGGAAACATCTCAAGAAGGCACGAATTTCCATTAACCCTAATTTTGGAGCTGGAAGTATTCGATGTATGGGGGATGGATTTTATGGGTCCATTCACAAGCTCTTTTGATAAAAGATATATCCTTCTAGCTCTTGATTACGTATCAAAGCGGGTTGAAGTTGTGGCTTTACCAACCAATGATGACAAGGGAGTAGTGCAGTTCTTAACTACATTGTCACTCGCTTTTGTATTCCTAGGGCTATTATTACAAACAGGGGATCTCATTTTTGCAATAGAATATTTGGAGCATTATTGAGTAAGTATTGGGTAGGGCATAAGGTAATGACCCTATATCATCTACAAGAAATCGGGTAGGTAGAAGTGTTGAAACGAGAGATCAAGATGTTTTTTAGAAAAACAATAAATGGGAGTAGGAGTGATTGGCCAGCCAAGCTTGATGATGCCTTATGGGCCTACCGTACCGCTTATAAGGCACTTATTAAAATGTCCCCTTATCAATTTATGTTTGAAAAAGTATGCCACTTGCCTGTTGAATTAGAGCCTCGAACTTTATGGGCTCTCAAGAAACTGAACATTAAAGCTGACAAAGCTTTAGAAGCAAGACTAACCCAACACCATTTGCTATATGAGTATAGGTTTAGAACTAATGAAAGCTCAACCATTTATAAGAAGAGGATGAAAAAATGGCACGATCAGAAAATTCTGAAGAGGGACTTTGTCGAAGGGGATCCCGAGATGCTCTACAACTCTAGAATGCATTTGTTTCCCAATAAACTCAGATCAAGGTGGTCAGGCCCTTTTAGTGTACAGAGGTACTAGCCAGTGGAGTAGTAGATGTTGAAAATCATAAGGGTGAGAGATTCAAGAAAAATGGACAGAGGATCAAGAAATATTATGGCAAACCACCAGATGTCTGGGTAGTTCATGTCATGAATGTTAGTGATGCTTAATTGTACCAGACATCGTCGTGCCATGACATTAACTTAGGAGCATCTTGGGAGGCAACCCAAGTGAATAGTGAAAATAAATAATGTGTGTTGATGGTTGCAGGTTTGTGTTAAGAGAGAAAACATAGGAACAAAGGCAAGGTTGCATAAACAAAGTGTGTGCCGCTAAATGACATTGGCTACCTCGATCGAAACCGCTTGTTGGGTCAAAAATTAGCCCTGGAGTTGCTGTTAATTTTGGTGATCTAATGACTTCGATGGTAAATCACTGAATAAAAAGGGAGACAACTAGTTAGCCTACCTTTTATCCTCTCATCAAGCTCCTTCGGTGCTGTTAAATTTGGTGATCTTCTAGAGAATTTAGTATACGTCGAATTGGAAAGGTGATCCCAAAATTGACCACGCTTTGGAACCTTTAAAGAGCCCAAGATTGCTACAATATTTGGCTAACTTGGTGAAAAAATAACGTATCGCCAAATGACTAAAGTGATGATATATTTGACGGCTCTTTGAAATCAAGTTGTGGAGTGAATCACCGCAGAATTTGGAGAAGACAGTGTTAACTTGGCACATCGCTGAAAATACTTGGCGACACTTGGTTGTTCTGCTTTTTAGTAAGTGGGTTCAGCTTCAAGAGGAGGTAAAAAGGCAGTCTCATGTGTAAACGACAGATTGCCAAATACTCCCTACAGTAATGAACAGTAGCACGGAAGTCGAAGAGTCTAATCCTCTTTTTCTTAAATGGTCATTTATTCTTTCTTCACTCTTTATCTTCCCCACTCTCCCTCTTCCCACACTCACTCTCCACACTCACCACTTCTGGACTCTAGTTTTTAATTTCTTTTCTTTGTGAGATCAATGTGTCCAACTTCACCGTCATCTTGTTCATTGCCATTGTTAGCATGTGGAGCTTCAGGTATGCTATTTTGTTCTTAATAAATTTGGTGTTGTTGTGGAATTAAAATTGAGGGATTTGAGAAGCTATGCCATTTGAATGGTGATTTATGCAAAATAGGTGCTTTTGACTTGTTTTGGTAGGGCCTGATTGTTGTTAATCTTTAAGGTGAACTCTGAGTAGCCTTAGTAGGGGGTTGAGTGATTTGAACTTGTCCTATGATAGATTGGGTGACGTCATTCTTAAAGGCATGTCATCATTTCACCAATATCAAGCCGAAGAAATAATTGTTTGAATGCGTATTGGGATATGTGATGAATCACCTTGTTCGTTTGAGGGATGTAAGGTTTTCGCTATTGTTTTGAGTTTAAAGTGGTCGGTTAGACCGCTGAAGACTACTCGATGGTATGCCGGTTACACCTCCACATCACCCTTAAGCACTCTTGTTAAAAGCTTGTTTCTGCGATATTTGGTGATGGGAATTTAGATCACTGATATAAATCGGTGGATCACCGACCTCTCTAAGGTATCACCCATTTGTGCCTCCTCTTTCCCTATTGATCTCTACTATTTTGGACGAAGGGCATTTAGACTGCCTATCTATTTCAGTGATTAACCAAGTTAGATGTGCAAGCTAAATAATCTGGAATACACTAATATCTTTGTTAAAGATTGTTACCTGTTAGCTATCCTCATGAATTTTTTAGTCTGTTTTGACAATCTATTGTAACTGAAATCTCTAATAAGGAAGGGTGTGATGCGATTTGGGAAGAAAATGAGCATATTATGCCCATAAATCCTTGGGCCTTTGGGGCCCCTTTTGAATGAAGAAAAGAAGTATCCATCCTCAAAGGATTGCCAAGGAACATAACCTCCAGGGCAAACTCAAGGCAAAATATCAGCCTTAGCCAACTTATGTTGGTTAAGGGTAATGTTTTCAAAAACAAGCGTGAGGCTATAAAGGGCCCTCATACAACAGTAACTGAGAAGGCTAGAGAGAAGACTTTGGCCACTAGTTTAAGGCTAGAAGGGCAAAGAACAAAGCAAGCAGGGAGAGAAAGTTCACTAGCATACAAGATGCCACCCCTACAACAATCCCAGCAGACCCGGGGTAACCCGGCATAGTTGAGCTCCCTTCAGTGCCAACCTTAGTGCATCACGACATACATGTAGGGGGTTCTTCAACTCTCTTATCCATGTTTCATTTTTTATTTTTGTTACCCTACATTGAAGAAAATTTTTCTTTTGTAGGAGGCTGAGTTGAATTGTGTTTCAATTTGATTCATGTTGCCTACAAAGTTGGGAGTTGGTAGTTCTGATGGTTGAGGTGCAATTAATTCTAAATAAATTTTAAATTTTAATTTAGGTTGTAATAGAGTATTATTTATTTTGCTATTTTTACTTTTCTTTCTTTTTGAGTTGAGTGGATGAATGATTACAAATGTTGTCCTTTAATTTTAGCAAAATCCATATCAACTTGTTGATTCCTCCAAAGGATATTGAAAGTCCTAGGCAATGCAGACATCGATGTTCTAGTCACGACCCAAGTCTAGGGCCTAGACGTGACATGGCACTTGGAAAGTCTAAAGACAAACCAAACAAGGCTCTTAGCATATTTTGTACACATCCTCGGTTGCAGAAATGAAAATAAACATCAACAAGAGTCAAGTATAAAAAGGGGAAGCAGGACTAAGGAAAGTCTTTCATAAACATAAAACATAAGAAGAGTCACGCTCAAAGGCATATACAAACTTAGCATCCAATTACAACTCTACTTTAGAATGGAGCGGGGGCCAAGACACTTCATGGGCTTACCCTCATGATAACAAGTGTTCAACATAAAAGAAGTCTCAAAATTGCATGAGTAACATAGATATTGTCCGTGGAGTTGAGGACTCACCAAAGCTTTCTTCAAAGTACCGAACTAGCCACGTGGATGAGGATGATCAGAGGAGTTCGGTCCCTGAATAGAAATATCATGTAGACATAGAGTATGCGTTAGTGCTTGGAATGTACTAAGTATGCAGGGTACAATGCAACAAAGACATAAGCCATAATATTCAAAATGCATAATCATAATCAATAGATATATAATCTCAATATGACATGCATGATCAATGCTTGTAATGAAACATGCTTGTAAAACATTTAATTTGCATAATATACTATACATATGTGGGAAGAGACCTCAACCAATATAGACTAAGAAGCTACAAATTGGAATCCAAAGCATGACACTCTTTCGATATAGGTGATCGGGCATAACACCCCCGGCGAAGTGTGGTCTACTTGCCAAGGCAAACCAAATATGATAACATGAACTAGATGGATCCACTAGTATAGCAAGGACAAAATATATAATCCTATGGTGGCAAATAGTTTAGAGAAAAAAACTTTATATAAGGGCCTCTTGAGTTGACCCCCCTTCTTAAGCCTCAATCGAGCCTAAGTCCAATCTCACGAAATACTTGAAATAATCATACCTTGATCATAACATGAATAACTTATAAGAGATATGATAACTTGACATGAGTAGCTCATAACATGCTTGACCTCTACTAGTGAGCGTAACTTAAACATGAGAATAAATAATAATCATACATGATCCCTTGCCTTGACATGAATGGCTCACAAGAGGTTAAAATCTTGAAATAGGGGTCAATTTGATACTTGTCAAATCATAAATACTTTTCATGAATTGAATACATCCTTGAAAGCCCTTAATCATCATGAAATCACTAAACTTGTAAATCATGTAATAGATCATCAACAACTCGAGAATTCTTGTCATGTAATTTTATCAAACACATGGTGGGTTCATGATACTTGTTCAAAATCATGCAATTTAAGAGTAAAATAAGATGAGTAAAATCAATGCAAATCAACCCACCAATATTATATTAAAACCCTTATTAAAGGTATCTTGAAATCCATCACCAAAGCTCATAATAGTTCATAGTTCCAAAGCTCAAATCATGCATAGTCTCAATAGACAAAACCAATTCATGAAGTAAGCTTGAAATAGATATTCATGCATAATGAATCAATGCTTAATAAAACCCAACATAATTTATGGTCATATTTCATAATAAAAGATACTCATAAGTAATACAACTTGAAATTATGCAATTTTCATAAAAAGAAAAGGTTAGCTCCATGGGTGAAAGGACCCATGGATGAAGACCCACATACCTTAAACCTTGAATTTGTTGAAATGAACTTGAAGGAGAATTGAGGCTTGAGATGGGTTCTTGAGTTCCAAAATTGAGCTTGAAATCCTTGAATTTGAGAGAGATTTGATAAAGTCTTGGAGAGGTTTTAGAGAGGGTTTTGTGTGTTATAAAGATGAAAAATGGCTAAGTACAGAAGCTTTCAGGTTTAATGGGCATGGGGCTATTACTCAAATGCCCTTGGATGAAATAAGAAACTAAGAAAAATTTTGCACTGCTCTGTACTCCTGGCTCGACGCGGACCAAACACGCCTGATAATTTACACTAGTTCACGCCCCAGTCACATCGCGGCCTGGGCACGGACAGACACTAAAAATTAAAAATATAGTAAAAATTTTATTTTTCCCTACGGGTCTTCTAAAATTTGGGTTGTACTTATATTCTACTCAATTTTCCCCATGATTAAGAGTATGAAGTCAGATTTCCAAAATCACGCACAAATTTTGAGATGTATGAAAATTATGATTATGGGGCATTCTGAAGCACATGATGGGTGTTTCAATATCTCCCCCCTAGGAACATTTATCCTCGAATGTGAAAGAAAAGTAATCATGAAGGTTTCAGCTCGACATGAATGCAACAAATGTACTTAAACATCATTTTCAAAAAGTCCCAATATGAATGTAAAAAATCATCATAAATTTGTTACCATGAATATTAATGCATGCAAAAATGACACGAGGGCTGAAACTTAAAACTTGAAATGATAAATGAGACTTAATTTATTACCTTCGGCTTGAGTGGAGTTGAAGAAATATAGGTATCACTTTTTTATGTCCGCCTTGGCTTCCCATGTGGCATTTTCAACTTGTTGATTCCTCCAAAGGATATTGAATGATGCTATATATTTATTTCTCAACGTTTTTACTTATCTATCCAATATCTCCACCGAGACCTCCTCATAGGTCAAGTTATCTTCCACAACACCCAAAACCTCTAAGGGCACTATAGCATTGGGTAACCAACACATCTCCTCAACATAGATACATGAAAGACTGGACGAACCATATTCCTCTCCATAGGTAACTCCAATTCATATGCAACCTTACCAACTCTTCTTAAAATTCTATAAGGACCCACAAACTTGGGATCAATTTCCCTTTTTTGCCAAACTGAACCACACCCTTCATGGGTGAGATCTTCAAGTAAACCAAATCATCCACATTAAACTCAAGATCCCTTCTTCTCACATCAGAGTAGGACTTTTGTCTACTTTGGATTGTTTTTAACCTTCCCCTTGTCAACCTCGCCTTATCCAAGGCTTCCATAAGCAAAATGCCTAATAAAGCCATCTCCCCTATATCAAACCAACCAACCGGGGATCTATAATGCCAACCATATAAAGCTTCAAAGGGAGCTATGTCAATGCTTGAGTGGTAGCTATTGTTGTATGCAAACTTAATAAGTGAAAGATGTTTATCCCAACTACCCTTAAACTCCAAAATACATGCTCTAAGAATATCCTTAAGAGTTTGGATAGTCCTCTCGGCTTTACCATCCATTTAAGGATGAAAAGTCGTACGAAGCTTAACCTTGGTACCAAGACCCCTTTGGAAGGACCTCCAAAAATGAGAAGTGAATTGAGCACCATGATCCGAAATGATAGACAAGGGAACCCCATGCAATCAAACTAACTCATGTATGTACAACTTGGCATACTCTTCGGCACCATAAGTTATTTTGACTAGTAGAAAATGAGCCAACTTCGTCATTCTATCCACAGTAGCCCAAATAGAATCAAAGTGTTTCCTAGTCTTTGGCAACCCAACCACAAAATCCATGTTGATCTCTTCCCACTTCCAAGTAGGAATTTTTTTGTCTTGGGCTAGGCCACCCGACTTTAGATGTTTAGGTTTCACTTGTTGGCAATTGTGACAACCGACTACAAACTTGGTAGTATCACTCTTCATACCACCCCACCAATACATCTCCCTCAAGTCTCTATTCATCTTTGTGGAACCGGGGTGACTAGAATAGGATGAATTATGGGCTTTCTTCAATCTGCACGAATCAAATTTTTTGAGGAGCATATCAATTCCCTCAAGTCATCAACATTAGGCACATACAACATACCTTGGTACCTAAGGGCACCATCTCCCCCTTGGGAGAAACCTCCATTTTACTATCCTTCGCCAAAGTCTTTAACTCTAGCAAGGTGGGGTCAAGGTCTTGTTTTAACTTGACTTCCTCAATCAAAGAAGATTTGGAACCATCAACCACTACTATACTACTATTTTTAACTTTCTTCAACCTTAACCCCTAACCTAGCCAACTGATGAACTTCTCTAGCCACCTCTATGTTATCAACCTTAATATGAGCTAGACTACCCATGGAAACTCTACTTAGAGCATCAGCCACAATATTAGCTTTTCTAGGATAACAATGAACACTTATGTCATAATCCTTAAAGAGTTCTAACTACCTCCTTTGTCGCAAGTTAAGATCTTTTTGTATGAACACATATTAGAAACTCTTGTGGTCGGTAAACAAATCAAGATGAACCCCATATAAATAGTGATGCAAAATTTTCAAAGCAAATAGCACGGTTGTGAATTCAAGATCATGGGTGGGGTAATTTCGCTCATGCACCTTAAGTTGCCTAAAGGCATATGCTACTCTGGAGGCTTCATCCTTGTGAAATCCCTCACCCTTGAGGTCAGAGTAGGAGAATGAGGGGCTTGGGCCCCTTGGTTCATTTGGTTGGTCATAGCATGGGCCAACATTGTGATGGCATCCCAAAACTCATCTTGGGCTACCCCTCTATCTTGAGGAGCTTGAGAAGCGGGAGGGGCCGGTTACTTCTCGTGTGTATGGGCTCTCCATAGTCTTCTTCTTAGTAGCGGCATGATCTAGAAGAGCTAAGATCATTCATTAGGGGAAAAAGCCTTATCCTTATATCTAAAGCACAACATAGATCATGAGGAAGTGGAACATTTCTTAAATTGCCTCATAGCCACCTATTCATAGTTTTGGCGCGCTTCGCAACCATGAATCAGACTCTAATCGATGTGGTGTGTTGGATTTTTGAGGACTATTAACAACCTAGTGCTCTGATACCAAGTTTGTCACAACCCAAGCCTAGGGCCTATACGTGACACGACGAATGGGAAGTCCGAAGATAACCCAAACAAGCCTTTTAGCATATCTTGTATACATCCTCAGCTGTGGAAATGAAAATAAACATCAACAAGATTCAAGTATAAAAATGGGAAGCGGGACTAAGGGAAGTCTTTCATAAATGTAAAAACATAAGAAGAGTCATACTTAAAGGCATATACAAACTTAGCATCCAACAATAACTCTACTTTAGAATGGAGTGGGGGCCAAGACACTTCCCGGGCTTACCCTCATGATAACAAGTGTTCAACATAAAAGAAGTCTCCACATAGCATGAGTAACATAGATATTATCCTCGGAGTTGAGGACTCACCAAAGCTTTCTTCGAAGTACCAAACTAGCCACGTGGAGAAGGATGATCAAGAGGAGTTCCAGTCCCTACATGGTAATATCATGTACACATAGAGTATATATTAGTGCTTGGAACATACTATGTATGTGGGGTGCAATGCATCAAAGACATAAGCCATAATATTCAAAATGCATAATCATAATCAATGTATATATAATCTCAATATGATATGCATGAGTAATGTTTGTAAAACATTTAATTTGCATTATATACCATACATATATGGGAAGAGACCTCAACTGACATATACCAAGTAGCTACACATTGGAATCCAAGACATGACATCCCCTCGGTACAGGTGACTGGGCATGACACCCCCTCGGTACAGGTGACCAGGCAACACGAAGTGTGGTCTTCTTGCCAACGTAAACCAAACATGATAACATAAAACAGATAGATCAACTAGTATAGCAAGGGAAAAATATATAATCCTATGGTGGCACACAGTTTAGAGATAAAAGACTTTATATAAGGACCCATTAGTTGAGCCCTCATCTTAAGCCTCAATTTGGTACTAATTCTAATCCCACAAAATACTTGAAATAATGATACTTTAATCATAACATGAATAACTTGTAAGAGATATAATAATTTGACATGAGTAGCTCATAACATACTTGACCTCTACTAGTGAGCCTAACCAGAACATGAGTGTAAATAATAATCATACATGATCCCTTGCCTTGACATGAACGGCTCACAAGAGGTTAAAATCTTAAAATAAGGGTCAATTTGATACTTGTCAAATCATAAATACTTTTCATGAATTCAATACATACTTGAAAGCCCTTAATCATCATGAAATCACTAAACTTGTAAATCATGTAATAGATCATCAACAACTCGAGAAATTTTGTCATGTAATTTTATCAAACACATGGTAGGTTCAAGATATTGTTCAAAATCATGAAATTCAAGAGTAAAGTAAGATGAGTAAACTCAATGCAAATAAGCACACCAATATTGTACTAAAATTCTCATTTAGGGTATCTTGAAATTCATCACAAAAGCTCATAATAGTTCATAGTTCCATAGCTCAAATCATGCATATTCTCAATAGACAAAACCAATTCAAGGAGTAAGCTTGAAATTGATATTCATGCATAATCAGTCAATGCTTAATCAAGTTCCAACATAATCTATGTTCATATTTCAAATTAAAATATACCCATAAGTAATACAACTTGAAATCATCCAATTTCACATTTAGAGAGAGTTTTGTGAGTTATAAAGTTGAAAAATGGCTAAGTATGAAAGATTTCACATTTAAATGGGCATGGAGCTATTACCCCAATGCCGTTGGATGAAATAAGAAACTAAGGAAAATTATACTGGTCCATGCCCCTGGCGTAAAAGTGGACCAAATGCACCTGACAATTTACCCTAGTTCGCGCCCTAGGCGCATCGCGGCTTAGGTGGAGACTGACACTGGAAATTAAAAAATTAGTGAAAATTATTTTTTGCTACGGTTCTTCCAAAATCTAGATTATATCCATTTCTCACTCAATTGTTTCCCCTGATCAAGAATACGAAGTCAAATTTTTGAAATCATGCATGAATTTTGTGATATATGGAAATTACGATTATGGGGTATTCTGAAGCACATGAGAGGTGTTTCAGTTCCATATCTTTGATTTGGATAGTGCCATGGACGAGGAGCATATGCTCATTAATTAGTCTGTACTTGATAAATTAGACCATGAATGGGTTTGAATAATCTTGAGTTGACTATGTGAGTAATTGAGCTTGGATATGCGATAATCGAAAAATTGCAAGTTTGTTGCCATTGTTTAAATACAAAGCCATTCCGTCAATGTGGGATTAGTTATTTTGTATAATTCTTGTTTTGCAAACTTGTCTGATTTGTATTGAGGAGTAACTTGGTTAATTTCGGATTAGGAGAGGATCTTAGGCTTTCTTTTGTTCCACTAAGTCCATTTGACCATAGTGACAACAACAACAACAACAATAACATACCCAGTGAAATCCCACAAGTGGGGTCTGGGGAGGGTAGAATGTACGCAGACCTTACCACTACCTAAGA
>DF357804.1:26902-56537 GCA_000787875.1 Solanum virginianum | reverse complement strand
GAACGCAGACCTTACCACTACCTAAGTAGAGAGGTTGTTTCCTAGGAACCATTTGACCATAGTGACATCCCTTGAAAGTGAAATGAATTTTTAGTAAAGCCCTTTTAAGCGTTGATCCCTTCTTTGGCAACGTTGTAGCCTTGACTTAAGTTTGTCAAAGACAATTCCTTCTTCTTTTTTTTCTGATCCCCCATTAAGCATGAAATACTGAGCAGTGGCCAAAGGCTAAGCTGGGAGTGTTCGTAGAAAGAAGGAGGTGTCTAGCATGAAAGATTCAGAAAATGAGGGACAAGGATGAAACAAAGATAGTGAGGAGTTCTAGAAATGAATGAAAGAAAATGTGAAAAGCAATGCTTAAAAACTGAGGACCCTCCAAAAATTCTGAAAAAGAATGCAAAAGAAAAAAATGAATACACTTAGGATGATAACTCAAAAGCAAAAGAGATGTAAAAAAGGAGATGGATGAAAAAGGGACCAAAAGAATCATTGAGCCTGAAAAGAACATGTAGAGTTTAAGAAGAGAAGAGCCACTACTAACCATATGCTATCTCACTTAATGTTTCCCCTACATTACAGTCCTAGCAAAGTCCTTAGGGATCCTAGTCCAAAAGATAGTTAAGTGAACTCCGAGTGAGAATAAGGGCAAGCCTATGGGTTAAAGCTTACATGTTATCTCTTATTTGGGAGAGCAAGAGTTGAAGAGATCCTTTGAAAGCAGTGTCATAATCTTGAGTGTTCATGATCTTCTTTGGTGTGAAGGCAAATAATGATACTTTTAGGCAATGATTAGCAGCTATATGAGCAATTATGAGCATAGCCATATTTTGATTACTCCTTAGTCATCTCTTGAGACTACAAAGTCACGTAAGTTGTTTATGGAAGTCAAGAAGGGATGAAAAAGGTAAAAATGTATGTGTTGCTCCCTATGGCCCTATTTGCAAGTTTTGAAATTGGATAAATTGATGTTTGATTTGCTTGAGGACAAGCAAAGGCATAAGGTGGGGGTGCTGATAAATCCACATTTCAGACTTATTTTGGGGCTAGCTTGCAAAGAAACATTGCCCTTAGTATACTATTATTTGCAACTTCCAAAAAATATGCATGCGCTATGATAGGAAATGGGATAAAAAGTGCACAACTGGATAATACATGGTAAAATCTTGGAAAGGGAGCAAAAGTATAAAAAGGTGGAGAAAAGCAGTATCGCCAACATACTCGGTGATCTGCCAAACATTCAGATAGATTGCCTATCATTGCAACAACTAAGGTTCAAGATCAAGTCAAGAAGGTGGTCAGATTCGATATAACAAAACATGTTTGGTGCACCATCAAATTGCAAAGGAAATCATCTAAAGTTGTAGCACTCGAAGCCTAAAAACACAAACAAGAAGACGATGGTCAAATGCATATTTGATACATTATCGGTTTATTCAGCGATAGTCAACCTTGACCGCCAAATGGAGTTTCATAGCACAAACTTTAACATATTTGCATGGAGTATATAAGAAATTTTAGAAAGGTTATTATACATATCAATTCATATCATATTAGAACAATTCATTTTCGAGCGAGTAGTACATAGAGCTTTCCTCTTAGATTACAAAGGAGAGTTAGGGCTTTAAACCTTTTGGAAAGAAAATTAAAGAAGATTGGATGATGATAATCAATTAAGTTCTATTCAATCCTTTTACCCATGACTGTAGCTGCTATGTTTAGTATCAAATCTTTAATTTGTAGCATGTGTGGCTAAAACCCCCATGTTTGGGTGAGACATTGATACGCGTTTTTCATTTATCTATTGGGTCATTGATATTTTGACTTATCAGTAGTTGATTTGAGTGAATTTATATCTATTCCTATGTTTAATCTATAATTTCAAGGTTGCAAATTTGAAGTTTATTCTAGATCTCTAATTATTACTTTAACCAGAATCATTAGAGTGCGGAATGGATATAATGTCTTGAAACCTCTTGGGTTTCAGTTGAAGTCCACAATCAAGGATTCAATAAGCAAGGTATTAGAGGTTTTGCTGAGACTTTTTAGGCATAGCGTGTCCTCAACAATCTGTGTATGATTTTATAGTTGATTCATGTAAAACACTCGTGTATCATAGCTAAACATGGGTTACAAGCAACCTAGACTATTCGCTCAATATCAAGTCATTTAGTCAAATATTAGAGAACTAGCTAGTAGATCGATTCTCACATTTGCACATCCCCAACATCTTTCCTTATTTGCTATTTAAATCATTAATTAGAATTTGTGTAGTCCAATCATTATTTTTTAATATTGTAACCCCCCCAAGATCCATCAATTACTTGGTCCAACGAGTCATTCTACCTAGAAAAACTATTCCCTATGGGATCAACCCAAACCTCTCATTTCAGTTATTATATTGATAAATGACCGCATCTTTTTTCTTTGAGTAGCCAAGTTAAGAGACATCAATAAGCAACATAACGTAAGTATAACGTTGTCACAACCCAAACCTTGGGTCTAGGAGTAACATGGCTAATGGGAACTGAAGAGTCCCCAGACAAACCTCAAAATATCCATATTCACATCGCCGGTTTGGAAACATATAAAAGATAGTAAACACATAGTTCTAAGGAATCGGAAAGTAGGAATCATGCTATGGGGATGCCATAGGGATAAGGATTAACATGGATTCACATGAAATATTTCACGTACGGACTAAGGAGCGTGTAAGTATGAATCACTCTATGGAGACGAAACGGGACTTAGGGTCTGCCGCATTTCCACATCATAACATAAATACTTTTCTATCATAATAATCATATCCAATATATATCCATAATCATAATCTCCAAATATCAACACATAACATGTATCCGCACAAGAGTATACAAGATGTCTAACAACACCTCTAGTCATAGAATAAGACGTGGGCCAAGACATGTCCTGGGCTCGCCCTCAAAGTAAATAGTAAAATGGAAGTAGCATAAGGTAGATAGATGTGTCTTGTCCTTGGAAGATAGGACTCACATCAACACTTTCTCAAATCTGATCTAACCATCAAATAGTGGATGAAGGTACTCTCCAATCCCTACATGATTTGATTATATAGGCAAAAAGTATGCGTGAATGCACTAAGTATGCGGCTATGCAATGCATATGAGCCTTTTAAACCTGCATTCAATGTTAGATGAAAAGGGCATATATATAGAAAGAAATATATAGCAAGAAGAATAATATAATGAAATTCCATGAAACCCATAATGTATTAAATGCCATAATGCTTCCATATACAGAAAGGATGTAACCATAACTAACATCTCAAACCCATACGAGCTATTACATAAATTATCATGATGTAGACTTCTCATAGGGTGAAAGAAGAGTACTTGTCAAAGGTAACCTACACCACACCTTATGACCCAGTCATTTCAGTATGATGGCCATCTTTCTTATGACCTGATCATTTCAGAAGGATTTCATATCATATCATATCATATCATATCATAATTTGCAACCATACCTTATGACCCGATCATTTCAGTAGAGGGTTACCATATACCTATGTTGACATATAGTTCAAAGGAAAGGAAGAGGATCCTTGGGGATAGACCTGATGCCTCCAATCCCATTGGTGCTAAGTCATCACCCCACAAGAATACTTATACATATACATGCTTTCAAAAGAGGCAGAAGTCATTTCAAATAATTTCAATGGATTATTAGACTTGAAAGCCAAATGTTCTTCATAATCATTCATACTTGGGTTAAAAAAAGACAAATTATAATTCATATCATATTTTTCATGCATAGAAATAGCTCATTCACTTATAAAAATATGGTGTAAACACCCAATATGCTCAAAGAGACAATATCATAGACATTTATGTGATCACATTCTTGTCATAACCATATATGTGCTTAACTCATCGAATCAATAAACATATGTGAGCTTAGTTCACCGAATCATTTTCAAAAACCATATGTAAGCTTAACCAACTGATAATTTTCATAAAAAACCAATGCTCATGAATGCATATGCCATGAATGATATGTGAATAGCAATGGACAATAGATATTCAATCTTAAATCAACAATTTAATATGAAATTCAAGCAAATTAGTAAGTAAAATTCATATTCAAATCACAACTTAGATTACCCATGCTTAAATCAAACTTTAAAGGGACAATCCATATTCAAATATTCATAATATTCATGCAATTAAATATATTTGGCTTAAATCACTTTATTATCAACAATAAAACATAACCCGTATCTCATTGAATCAAATAAACAATAATATTAAAAACCTTTAATTAAAGTAAACTTAATTTCATTAAAATCAAAGTAAAAGAGTTTGGGTCTTCATGGTTGAAAAGTACCATAAAACAATCCCACATACCTTAGATTCCCAAGAAGAAACAAGAAGAATTTGATGAAGAAGAGAGTCGTTCCTTAATCCCCAAGATAAGCCTTCACTAGAGTTCTTGAGAGGAGTTTTAAGAGAGAGCTTCAATAAATTCTAAGTGTTGAATGAATTTGAATGAGAAAAGAAGAGTATAGGTCATTTGAATATCTTAGGATAGCATAGAAAGTCACCAAAACCCCTTTGGAGTAGCCAAAATTACAAGTATGCCATTAATGAAACAGATGATAAAATGTTGCCAAGGTCCCGTATGGAGGGCATACGTTCCGTTTGGAGGCATACAGACCGTGTAGCTTTCTGTATGGCTACACTTAGAAAAATCTTCACTGACAATGTTACAAGATGATTAATCCATACTTAGAAAATTTTCACACCAACACTCATACGGATCGTGAAGGGATTATATGGTCCGTGAAAGGTTCATGTGTTACAAGCCATAGCTAAAATATGGTATTCAAGGCCAAGGCCAAGGCCAATCACACAAGCCACCGCATGGTCCATAAAGTGCCACACGGACCATATGGGGTTCATGCGGTGCGTGTCTTGGTCTTAAACTCCAAAGTTAAGGCCAACACTTGACACACAAGGCCAAAAGTCACCTCAAGTCCCCTCCACATGACCCATGGAGGTGCCCATAAGGTGTCACCTTGGCCAAAAAATTTTGAAACCAAATTCCAAGCACCAATAAGGTCATACCAAGTCTCGATCCTTACATCATCTCCCCTTGGGAAAATTCATCCTCCAATGGGCTAGAACAAGGCTTGAAAGGATTGACTTGAATATGAAACATCCAACCATAAGATACAATGCATATTGCATCACTTGAAAATGATAAAATCATAAAAACTCATATCAAAACATCTTTAAATCATTTTCATGCACATGTATGCATGTCATGTCATGAAACACAAGAGTGAAAGAATTAGGACCATTTGGAATAAGAAGAACCTAACACCTTAAGCTTGAGTGGATTGAAAAAGATGGGGATATCATTTCATCATGTCCAACTCTGCTTCCCATGTAGCACTCTCCACATATTGATTTTTCCTAAGCACTTTAATTGAAGCAACATCCTTATTGCGAAGCCGGTTCACTTGCTTATCCAAGATCTCAACAGGAACTTCCTCATAAGACAAGTTCTCCTCAACCTCAACACCATCCAAAGGCACAGTTGTACTAGGATCATAAATAAATTTCCTCAACATAGACATATGGAAAACTAGGTGAATAGAACTCATATCCAGAGGCAAGTCCAACCTATAAGCCACATTCTCAATCCTCTCAATAATCTCATAAGGCCCTACATACCGAGGACTTAACTTGCCCTTTTTACCAAAATGCATTACACCCTTCATGGGTGAGATCTTCATATACACCCAATCACTAACATGAAACTTAAGATCCCTCTTCCTAATATCTAAGTAAGACATTTGGCGACTTTGAGTCATTTTCAACCTCTCCCTAATCAACTTCACCTTTTCCATAGCCTCCAACACCAAATCCGTACCAATCAAAGCCATCCCACCAAACTCAAAATACCCCACTGGTGATCTATATCTCCTACTATACAAAGCCTTAAATGGAGCCATACCAATGCTAGCATGAAAGCTATTGTAATAAGAAAATCCGACGAGTGGTAGATCTTCATCCCATGTACATTTAAATTCCAACACGTAAGCCCTTAACATATCTTCTAAAGTTTGAATTATCCTTTTGGCTTGTCTATTGGCTTGAGAATGAAAAGAGGTACTTAACTTCACCTTAGTGCCAAGTCCTCTTTGTAACGATCCCCAAGAGTGAGAAGCACATTAGGTGCCACGATTCGATATGATAGACCTATATGCACCATACAACCTCACCAACTCTTGGATATATAACCTTGTATAATCTTCGACATTGAAGGTAGTCTTGACTGGTAGGAAATAAGCCAATTTAGTCATTCGATACACAATAACCCAATTGAATCCAATTTTTTCAGGTTCGAGGCAAACCAACCACAAAATCGATGTTCACATCTTTCCACTTCTAAGTAGGAATCTAAAAATCTTGAGCCAACTCATCAACATTTGATGCTCTATATTCACTTATTGACAATTCAGAAATTCAGACACAGACTTGGTTATATCATTCTTCATACCATGCCATCAATACACTTCCCTCAAATCCTGATATATCTTGGTAGATCCTAGGTGAATAGAATAATGAGAGTTATGGGCTTCGCTTATGATCACCCTCCTAAGATTATCAACATCTGGAACATACAATCATTCTTGATACCGGAGCATACCATTTCCCCCTTGGGAGAAAACCTCTATCTGCATTTTGGCAAACAACTTCTTCAACTTAATTAATGACTGTTCTAAATCTTGCTTAGCCTTGACATCAACAACCATGGAAGATTTAGCCCCATTCTGAATATGAATACCATCTACATTAGAGGCAGCCAACCTAACACCCAACCTAGCCAAATAGTGAACATCTTTTGCCAACTCCTTCTTTCCTTCATCAACATGAGCCACACTTTCTATAGATAGTCTATAAGAGCATCAGCTACAATATTTTCCTTATTGGGATGATATTGAGCACTCATGTCATAGTCCTTAAGGAGTTCCAACCACCTCCTTTTCCTCAGGTTAAGGTCTCTTTATGTGAACACATATTGCCAAATCTTGTGATCAGTGAAAACATTAACATGAACCCCATACAAATAATGTCTCCAAATTTTTAAAGCAAACACTACAATCGCTAGCTCAAGATCATGAGTTAGGTAATTACGCTCATGCACCTTCAATTGCCTTGATACATATGCTATCCTCTTACCATATTGCATAAGGGCACAACCCATCCCAATTCAAGAGGCATCACAATATACCAAACCCATCTAAGCTATCTAGTAGAGTCAAAATAGAAGCTGATATAAGCTGATCTTTCTAAGTCTAAAAACTCTTCTCATATTTATTTGACTAGCTAACCTTTCTCTAACAATTCTTTCTATTTCAACTTTTTCAATTCAGCCAGTGCCATACGATAAGGAGGAATAGAGAGAGATTAAGTATTTGAGAGAAGATCCATACCAAAGCCTACTTTCTTTTCGGGAGGAATACTGGATAAATCTTTGGAAAACACATTTGGAAACTCATTCACTATCCATACCATTTCAAAAGTAGGTGACTCAGAGTCCATAGGTTTAACCCTCATAATATAATAGATAAACTCCTTAGAAATCATCTTTTAGACGTTGAGGTAGGAAATAAATTGACCCTAATAATGGAGTCTCTACACTTCCAATCAAGAACGAGCACATCTAAAATTTTGAACATGACCTTTCGGTTTCTACAATCTATAGAGGTATATGAAGCATGAAACCAATCCATCCTAAGAATCATATCAAAGTAAAACATCTCATGTTCCACAAGGTCACACGAAGGACTTTATGCAAAATAGAGAAAGGACAATCTGGATAGACTTTTCGAGCAACAATAGACTCACCCACAGTTATAAACTTAAGAGTGCTCCCTTAGAACTTCAGGGCTCAAACAAAACTTAATAGCTAAAAGAGGAGTCACAAAAGATAAATTCACACTTAGATCAAGCAAAGAATAAGCATCAAAATCTAAACTTTTAACATACCGGTCAAAACATTCGAAGTCTCCTCAACTTTCTGATGAGCATTCAAAGCATAGAACCTGTTGTGCCTGGGGGCACCACCTTGTGGAGCTCTCTTCTTTCCTTGATCATCTTGGGCTACTTGGCCCTGACCCTTATGGGAAACCTTAAGACAATAAGCAACCTCATGGTTCTTATCACCACACCCATAGCATACACCAAAGTGGTTCTTTCCATATCTGTCATACCGGGGAAGTAATGGCCCACCTCCAAGTGGTGCTTTCCTAGCATTGGAAAACCTTAGGTTAGAACCTTGGCCCTTTTGAAAGCAACCATAACTATCACCCTTAGAGTTTGAGAACCCACCATCATAACAGGCCCTATTAGAATCTTGCGCCCTTTTCTTCTTCAATTTTTTAAGCATGTGTCATAAGCCTAGAGATTTCTATACCTCGAATAAGCATAGTTGTATGATATTCCATCATAACCAAAATAGAGATCCAAGAAATAAACTTGTGCATTCTTTCACGGGGTCAGCCCCTAGCATAGGAGCATACTTTGAGAACTTTGTGAACCTGATGGCATAGTCTCTCACACTCATACCATCTTGTTTGAGGTTGATAAGTTCTGTCATCTTAGCCTCCTTAAGTTCAAGATGGAAGAAACAATCTAGAAATGCATTGAATTCTTTCTAATTAACTCTTTCATCAGAGACCCTTTCCATTAACCACTAAATGTACCACACTAGAGCCACATCCTTCAAATAGCAAGCAACTAACTCAGCCTTCTCCTCATAAGTAACTCCCGTAACAATCAAAACCTTAGAGAATTCATCAATGAACTCTTGAGCATCCTCATTGGCCTTTGATCTATAGAACTCTGGAGGATTTATTTTGGTAAAATCTCTCACTATAATAACTTGAGTGGGATCACGGGGAAGAAGATTGGCCAGTCTAGCCTGAGTAGTCACCACTTGGGAAAGCATAGCAATAACAGTGTGGAATGCAACATTAGTGTTCGGCTCTTCCATAGGCCCCTGAAGAATTTGGTTCTTATGAATCAGGGCCTATCTGGGTAGGAGAGCTCTTTGTGGAGGCATCGCCTGTAACATAGAAAGGACATCATCAGGATTAGGAAACCATAGTACATAGTTCAAAGCATTACATAAGTCATGAAGAAGTGAGACAAATCCTAGAACGTCATCATAGCCTTCCACTCATAGGCATGGTAAACTTTACACCTATGAATAGGACTCTACTCGACACAACATGTTAGACTTTGATGATCATTTAGAAACCTAGTTCTCTGATACCAAACTTGTCATGATGCGAACCTAGGATCTAGGAGTGACATAGTGAATGGGAACCCGAGAGTCAACAATAAGCCTCAAAGTATCTATATTTACATCATTGGTTCGGAAGTATATAAAAGATAGTAAACACATAGTTCTAAGGGATGGAAAAGTAGGACTCACGCTACGAGGATGACATTGGGATAAGGATTAACATGGCTTCACATAATGTGTAGCACATAAGGACTAAGGGAAGGGTAAGTATGACTTACTCTATGGGGGCAACACTGGACTTAAGATCTTCCATATTTCCATGTCACAACATACATAAATATCATATCATAATCAAATCATAATGACCATATCCAATAGATAGTCGTAATCACAATCTCTAAACATTAAGAAATAATATGTATCCGTATAAGAGTATATAAGATGTCCAATAATGCCTCTAGTCATAGAATAAGATGAGGGCCAAGATATGTCCTGGGCTCACCCTCAAAGTAAATAGCAAAATGGAAGCAACATAAGATAAAAGTATGTGTTTGTATGTTTGAATGCACTATGTAACGAGCTTGCAGTGCATATGAACCTTTTAAACTTGCATTCAATATTAGATGGCAAGGGAACGTATATAGGAAGTGATTTATAGAAAAGAAGAATAACATAATGATCTGCCATGAAACCCATGTTGGATGAAATGCCATAGTGTTTCCATATATAGAGGGGATGTGATCGTAACTGACATCTCAAACCCATGCATGCTATTACATGAATTTGCCTAATATAAAATCCTATATTGTAAGAAAAGATTACTTGCCAAAGGTAATCTATACCACACCTTATGACTCAGTGATTTCATCATGATGACCACCTTCCTTATGACCCATTCATTATTGAATTATTTCCATATCATATCATATCATATCATAATTTGGAACCATACCTTGCAACTGGATCATTTCGGTAGAGGGTTACTATATACCTATTGATGTGCTATTAAATTATAATACTTTTGATACTTAAAATATGGAATTTTGTGTATTCTCAATGTGATGTTAGTTAGTTTTATATGCTTTTGTGTTATATTTGTAGGATTCTAGGGTTGGCCTTGATTTTGGGAAGAAAGTACAGAAGTTGCTGATTTTGATGTAGTACGAGACCCTTTATGGGTAGTAGTCCACTCTATGGGCCGTGAAGTACATTTCGTGAACAATTATAGTAAGGGGTTAATTTTTTAAAGTTGATTCTATGAACAGATGAGTCTTGGATTGATTTACAAATCGTAAAACATGGTTAGTGCCCTTAGGATCAGAGATGAGGGACTTTCTAAAGATTCATCAGACGAAACTCCCTATCGATCGTAAACCACTTTACAAGTCATAGAGGGGGTATCATAGACCTGAAGTCTAGTTTTCTAGCAGCATTGTATAAGACCCTGATTACAAGCTGTGGAATCCAATACAGCCCATAACCCTGTTCGTGAGGTGTGCTGACCTAGCTATCCTATTATGTTTAGGGCTTGTATTCTAAATATTATAATTAGGTTTTTAGGCTATTTTTCATTGATTTTACACACTGTACATACAGAACTTGAGAATTAGGGAGAAACAATAGTGAGATAATATTGGAGAGATTGGAGAAACACTTGTACTTTAATTTGATCTTTAATCTTGTGATTCTCTTAGAAGTTGGATTTTCTTGATCTTAATTCCATTGTGTAAGTGCTCTATTATGCTATCCAATTCATAAGTCTTGCATCTACACAAATCATGTGTAGCTAAATCCACAACTAGGGTTGTGGGAACCATAAAGAACTAAAAAGGTAAAATTGGGTAATCCATAATTCTTGGAAAGTGTGCATGCATGTATTAATTAGCTCTCTTTGTTTTGCATGATTTCTAGTGATGGAAAATATTAGAACCCATCTAGTGTTACTGATTGGACCAAGGTAGTAATGAACAGAAAAAAAGATTAATTAACAAGGTTTGATTGATGTGTTCTTATCTAATCAACCGAACTGGGCCAAAGGAAGGTTGTACTAGGACTAATAGGTAAGGGTTAGTAATGCACACTATAGAGATGGGCTATGTCACATAGTGAAATTTGCCTCTCGACTAGACCAAAGGGTTTGGTGAACTTAACTTACTATCCTGCATGCTACACACTATAAAAGAATTAGGTTATCCAGTGATACTAAGTTAGGGAATCATGGAAAATATAATACCCTAGTTTCTCTCCATATTGATTTAACTCTTGTGTTAGTTAGGTTTACTTTTCCATTGATTATTGTAAAACCTCCCCTTGGGTAAGTAAGTAGGTTAATCACTTAAATTTTGCTAACTAAATTCTCTTGAGTTACATATTCCCTTGGGTTCGACCCTAATCTTGGTTAGGTTCTATTTCTTGACAACGACCACTTTATTCTCAAAAAGGAGGTGTAACTTAGGAGACATCAAGATTTTAGTATCGTCGAGGAATACAAATAGACTTAGTTAATTTATAGTGATTTGGGTATTAATCCTTATAAGTGTAGTGTATGACGAACACATGAAGTCAAGGAAATTTCTTTGACTCCGTTTGACCTAGAGATCTAGAAAATGTTGAGGAGAATAGCCCAAGATACTGCCAATAATACAGATAATGCAGCTCTAAATAGGAGTGATAATGAATATGCTGACCATGAGAACCCATCTCATCTTAAGGATATTACTCCACAGCCATAGGATTTTAATGCCAATGCTTATCAGTGGAATCAATACAAGCTAAATCATATGGCTATGGAGGTGACTAGAGCTATTGCGTTGCCACCAGTACCGACTGACACAAAGTTTATAGTCTCAAGTGGGTTGCTTCAGAAATTGTAGAACCGTGGGCTATTTGTGGGCTTACCATCGGAGGATCCTTATAGCCATCTACATAACGTTACATTCATCTGCAAGAGTGTGATGGGAACATAACAGAATCTATCGATGGATGCTGTGGGACTTAATGTGTTCCCATTGTCTCTTGCAGGCAATACATCACTATGGCTATCTGAGCTCCTACAAAGTTCGATCACCAGTTGGGCTAAATCACAAAATGCTTTTCCCCTAATATGCAAAAAAAGACACACACACACATACACACATAAATAAAAGAAAACAAAGTGACACTAAAAAAAATATAAAAAAAGTTACATTAAAGTTAGGTTGCCTCCCAATAAGCGCCTGATTTAACATTACGAAATGACTCAAGTCATCACCAATTTTTCTCTCCACTTTGAAGTTATGAATTGGACCCTCAAGTTTGCATTCATTTTTTTACTTCTCTCAAGGGGCGGTGGTATGAATATAAAGGAACCAAGTAATAAATTATCGCATCTTACACTTCTTGGACTTAGATGAAGAGTATAATTTTCTATGTTTTGCTCAACAAATTCAAAAATATAGACATAGTATTGCTCTTCTTTATGCTCTTTCATAAGCTCAAATAGCTCGATTGATATCTCACTATCCAAGCACAAAGTAGAAAAATGATAGGAATGAGGTCTAATATGTTCTAATTCATGAATAATATTATTATTTACATCTTCGTGTATACTCTTCTCAACATCAACACTACGGAATAAACTGCAGTTGAATTGTTGGAATTTCTCTTCTTGCTCTACTAATTGGTCATTACCTATGAAAATTGGTGATTGGGCATCAAACGCCTTAACCTTTGTGTTCAAGTGAGCCTCCCTGTTATGAATGTCTAAGCCAAATTGATCTATCTCTAGTTTGAGCTTAATTGCTACTACATGGGTTGTTATTTTTGTGACGTGGGTGTTCATTTCTTTTTGTTGCTCTATTATCTGCTCCTATAACTCCAATATTTGCCTCAATAGCTCATTAATACAAGCTTCTTGTTCTACCTGCTCCACTTCATCATAAATAATAGAAGAATAATAATTGGAATTCGAGGGAGGGGGATACAAATTCAGACAACCATCTTAATGATCATCTTGACCACCACATATATGACAAATATTTCATGCAAAGGACTGGATAGGTGCACACAATTTGTTCTACTGAATAGTATGATACTCGACATCCAAGTGGGGTCCATCACAATTTTGACAAGGATAACCATCACCCAACCACAATTTATCCCAATCATCCATATTAATAAGAGTATTTTTTTTTAAATTTTTTTAATATTTGCTCAAACAAAAAAAATAAAAAGAATAAAATACTAAAAAATACTTAAATAATAAAAGAAAAAATATCTATAACCTCAAAAAAAATTAATTTCTATGTCCCCGGCAACGACGCCAAAAACTTGTTACTTCTCCAGCGCACGCAAGTGTACGTGGTCAATCCAAGTAATATAGTGACTTTTTTCAGAAGCCGAATATCAAATCCAAAGGAGTTTTGGATTAATTATTTACTAAGTTATATTAATTCTAATTATTTATTTAAGTAGTGAGAAATTAACCAACATGAGAAATATTTTTACATAATCAATGGATGAATCGATCTAAGATTATGGCTTAGCTAATAATCATGTTTAGCATCAATTTCATTAATTTAGTTTATTATCTAGTTGCTGATTCACAAGATTTAATTTACCTAAGTAGGGCTGCACACCTCTACCAGCCTACCCTTATTGACTGCGTAACTACATCATTGAGCGAGAATAGACATAATCAATAAGGATGCTTTAATGTTATCTTTCGGTATTTGAACCAAGCTAGGTGTAAGGGTAGTTGTCGCAGGTCTCCCTTACATGAATCAATCTAGTTTACTAATTGAACAAGCTCCCTATATTACTGTGTTCTATTCATTCCATCATCTCTCAAATATAGAATGAACAACTAATTTGCCTCATGGTTGATCAGGCTATGAAGTATAGATAAAGCAATATAGGAACAACTAATATGATAAATACATATTTCGAATTAATAATGACTAAATAATCATCTTATTAGCTACTATAATCTTGAACGAGAAGTTTAACTCCACATAGACATGAAGAAATTATCATAAATCATTCAAAGATAAATGTAAAAATAAATATTATTGGAGAAGAAAAAATGAAAAGAAAATTACCCGAACTCTACGATAGCTTCTATTTCTCTCTAGGTCAAAAGTTATATAAAATCAAATTTTATTGAATATTTATAGGTGTAGTAAAAACTTTAAATAAAATAATTGAGTCTAAAACAAATTGAAAAACCCAAAATTGGAAGGAATTGGGCCTTCACGTGCGCATGGTTGCTGTACCACCTTCAAAAATTGAGTACTACTCAATCATTAGCTGTCACGTGGTGCTTTCCCTCAAATTGCAATTAAATTGCAATTATTCAAGCAATTGTATGTGTATAGTAACTTAAATTATTGGGAGTAGAGGTAGGCCAAAGAAGTATTAGGGGGAGTTGGTCAGACAAGATATGGCAAAACCTCATCTCACCGGGGACATAACCTTAGATAGAAAAGAGTTTGTGTATTAGAGTAAAGGGCTAATAGGTTAGTAGGGGTAGGTCAATATATGACTTTGTAATAGTAGTTTGGTAGGAGTTGTAATGTCTTTACATCATATGTTGTCATGATTAGTTCTATATTTGTTTACTTTTAACTTATTTACATTAACTTATATCTTGTGTTGTTATTTTTTATTTTGATATATTAATTTTAACGTGTTTGCATATTATCATGTGCTTTTCTTTAGTAGTCACTCTTTCTGTTCCCTTTCTTTTCCTTTCCCTTTTTCATATCTAGTTTATTCTGCTTATGGGTTTTTGAGGGTTCCAGGAAATAGCCTCTCTACCTCTATGAGGTACTAGTAAGGTTTGCGTACATTCTACCCTCCCAAACCCCACTTGTGGGATTCCACTAGGTATGTTGTTGTTGTATAATAATATATATTATTATATTCAATTTAATCAATTAATTTGTCTGCTTGAATATTCTTTGTAATCTTCTTTTTTTAGTTTGTTTAAACTCTAAATCTCTTCATTTTTGTGTCAATTTAATCCTACAAATAAAATACACTATTTAGAATAATCCATAAAATTTATGCTAAAGAAGGATAAATGAAAGTATTAAATATGAGGTAAATAATGACTAAAAATATGTATTTTTGGCCCATATCACTACCTTCACCCGATTCGTCTAGTTGAACTCCCAATCATGCCAGTCCGTGAACCTCTCTAGCCAACTTTATTTTCTCCACCTCCACATGGGGTATGCTTCCCATAGACAACCTGCTAATAGCATCATCAATCACATTAGCTTTACCTGGATGGCAGAGGATGCTCATGTCATAGTCCTTGAGTAACTCAAGCCATCTCCTCTACCTTAGATTAAGCTTTTTCTGGGTGAAAACATATTGCAGTCTATTATGGTCTGTGAATATATCGACATGCACTCCATATAGATAGTGGCGCCATAGTATGAGAGCAAACACTACTGCTGCCAATTCTAAGTAATGGGTGGGATAATTCCTCTCATGCGTCTTAAGTTATCTCGAAGCATAAGCAATAACTATACCCTTTTATATCAATACCCATCCCAATCCTACTCTCGAGGTATCAAAATAAATAGCAAACCCATCGGCTCCTTCGGGGAAGGTCAACACAAGGGCAGTAGCTAACCTTGTTTTCAACTCTTGAAAACTCCTCTCACACTCGTTGGACCATTGAAACTTAACCTTCTTCTAAGTCAGTCTAGTCAACGATGCAGATATGGAAGAAAACCCTTCAATACATATGCAGTAGTAGCCAGCCAAACCTAGAAAGCTTCTTATATTAGTCAGATAGGTGGGTCTAGGCCAATTCTTGATCACCTTAATCTTTTGAGTGACCACTTATTATAACATCGTTCGAAACCACATGTCCTAGGAATGTCATAGATTTTAGCCAAAATTCATACTTCAAAAACTTATCATATAACTCATTATCCTTGAGCGTCTGCAAAGCAATTCTAAGGTGATTAGCATCCTCCTCGTTATCTCTAGAATACACCAAAATATCATTAATAAATATAATTATGAACACGTTAAGATACTATCTGAATACTCTGTTCATCAAGTCCATGAAGGTTGCAGATATATTCTCAACCCAAAAAACATCAGTAAGAACTTGAAGTGACCATATCAAGTTCAAAAAGTCAATATCAGGATGTCACATTCTCTCACTTTCAACTGGTGATTGCCTGATTGAAGGTCTATCTTGGAGAAATAGTGGCACCCTGATGTTGGTCAAACAATTCATATCCTCAAAAGGGGATATTTATTCTTGACAGTCACCTTATTTAACTTGTGATAGTCAATACACATTCGGAGGGAACCATCCTTCTTTTGAACGAACAGGACTGGAGCAACCCATGGTGAGATACTCAGCCTAATAAAACCCTTTTCTAGAAAATCCCTCAGTTGTTTTTTCAACTCTTTCAACTTAGCAGGGGCCATTCTATATGGCAGAATGGAGATAGGATAAGTGTCATAGAACATCAATTCTGAAGTCAATCTCCCTATCGGGAGGGATTCCAAGAAGATACTCAGTAAATACTTTAGGAAACTCATTTACAATCTGAACAGACTCAAGGGTAGGAGGATCAACATCATTAGACTTGACTCGTACGAAATAGTAGATACATCCCTTTAAGATTAACTTTCTAGCCTTAACGTAGGAAATAAACTTACCGTTAGGCACAATAAAATCATCCTTCCACTCTATGACAGGCTCATTTAGAAACTATAGTTTGATAATTCAAGTTTTACAATCAACAATGGCATAATAGGAGTGAAGCCAGTCCATGCCAAGAATCACATTGAAGTTAACCATCTCTAACTCAATCAAATCAACAAGAGTATTCCTACGATAGATGGACACTAAGCAATCTCTAAAATTCTCTCAGCTAGAATAGACTTGCCAACAGGGGTAAAAATAGAAAATGGCTCAAGCAAGCACTCAGGAAGGATCCCAAATCTACTAGCCATATAAAGAGTAACGAAAGACAGATTGACACTAGAATCCATCAAAACACAACAATCAAGAGTAGAGACTCAAATCATACCCGTTACAACATCTGGGGAATTTTCAAGACTACCCATGGCATACAAATGGTTTATAGCCCCGCTTGCGCCAAAAGTAGCACCCCTCTGATTTTCTCTAGCTAGTGGAATTTGTGTAGAAGATACGGCCTTGTCAATCCACTTCGGACAATCTTTTGGGTCAGCTTTGGTTCAGGATCAATGATGCAGAGGTCATATTTTACATCCGCTAATCCATAAAACACCCGAATGAGTTTAAGAGTGAAGTTTGGGCCCCTGAATATTTTTAATGATGGATGATGACAAAGTCGAGCCACGACGTTAAATAAGGCACTTCTTGGGAGGCAACCCAAGTATCTTTTATGTCTTTGGATTGTTTTAAGTTTATGTCATTTCTTTGAATTTCTAGGTAGTGGTTTCATGTTTGTTTTATATTTTGAGACATTGGATCAATTGTATTATTCTAGACATTGGTGTATTTTGAAGTGTGATTTGTAGGAACTGACCAAAAGTGAAGAGATAAAGAAAATTGCATGTGGAGCAGTCTCTACGAATAGGCCTATGAGTCATCCTCACAGAGGGAAATACTAAAGATTTAAAGTTGGCACACAACAACGAGCCAACCTTACGATTCCTATGGTCCCCTACGAGTTGTAAGTGGGGTTCATAGGACCCAGGTATGAATTATGATTTTTCTAAATATTGAGTTCTGCTACAAGATCACGACCTATGAGTCATAGGCAGCCCTATGACTCGTAATCAGGGTTTCGTAACCCCAATCCATAGAATTTTAAAAGACGGCCCGGTTTGATAATAAAAGGGGTCAAAATAAATTTTGACCCCTAAACCCTTATTTTGTGCCCTATTTTCTGAGAGTTTCCCCAATCCCTTTCCCCCTTCACTATCTAGATCACCATCCCAACCATCCACGTTACCTTCCAGCGAGTATTTCCAGCGAGTACAGTAACTTAGGGTTTTGGCTTCTCCCATTTCTCTCATTGCATCTAGTTGATCTTCATATGCTCATTTGGTAAGTTTTTTTGGTTAAATTTGGCACACTCATGGTATGAGCTTTGACTATTGTTGAATGAAAGTGAATTTTGTGATCATAGTGAGTATACCCAATGAGAAAATGATTGTGTAAATATGAGAGTTAGGGTTTGGGTCTGTTAAGCTCCTTAGCATGATTTTAAATGGCATATTTTTTCTTGTTGGGTGGTTAAGATGATGAATATATTGATCATGTTAGGATGATGTATTATTGTAGTTGATCAATTGTTGAAATCATGCATAACTGAAGTTTCGGATTAATAGTGTTTTTTCTTTTAATATTATTATTCAAGATACACTTGTCTACATTTATTTAGAATTCTTTTGAATTCCTTTTATTGTTAGTTGGTGGTAATAATTATGATTTTGGGAATTAGTATCATTGGATAAATTTCAGATGTAATTTGGGGATTATTTTATCTTTGTGGGGGTAACTCTTGTCTGGGGTTGACATGTTTCGATGATGGGATTCTTTATCTGTTTGAGTTATTATGACATTGTTTGCTTTGATGCTGTTTAATTTTTATTTTGAATGGTTTTTGGTTCTTGTGTTAAGGTTACAAGCACCCCAAGAGCCTTCTATTTTCTACTACGAGGACCCACTATGAGTCGTAGGTCACCCTATGAGTCATAGTTGCCCCTCGTTGGAGGCAACAGTCACCTGAGGTTCCTTAACACTTACCATATGAGACCTACTTATGACTCATAGTGCCTATTATGAATCGTAATGAGGGACTCGTCAGACCTACCTTATTCTGAATTATATTATGTTCCCTACTATGAGCCCAGGATATGACTCGTAGGTCAACCTACAAATCATACGAAGCCTCGTATCTATGATTAGAATGTTAATTTTTTAGGCACCTTAGCACTACGAGGCTATTGTACGACTCGTAGGGCAACCTAGGAGTCGTACTTGTGCCTCATACCTACAGACCTGCAAGTAGTTTAGTGTATTTTGTTTAGTGGTTTTGTTATTCTTTTTTTGATTATTTTGTGTAAATCCTTTTTGATCAAACATCATGGGGCTCATTGAGTGGTATTTGATAAATTTTCAAGTACAATTCCTCCAAAGAGTAGAAAAGAGGCTATCAAAGCCTTAGGAGGATGATTGGTGGATGAGGCCTCTGAAACTAAACAATCTGAGGGATCTGTGGAAGTGCATAGAGTTTGAATTGACCCTAAGTTAAATGTGCCTCAAACTCAAGCCCGCACTATATAGGCCCCAGTAGAGGTTTATAGTCCCTCCCAATCTGAGGAGGACAATAGTAAGGGGTCCCGTAGTAGCTCCCTACCGATGACTCTTACTCACACTGACATAGATTCAGAGGAGGCATCACATGCTGAGCGAGAAGAAGCAGAGTCCTAGCCTCTAACTGACTTAAGATGGGGCATCCTAGGAATGAAGTCTATATATGACAAAGGTTTGGAGACAAAGGGACAGAGAAAACCTATCAGATAGTTCCATAAAGTCAAGGTTGAATGACTCCGGGTTAGATAGGGTACCAATTTTAGATGCAAAAAGTGATAGACACAGACTACGGTGGACTTCACAGTGGTTGGGCAAGTATGCCCCTTATTTAGTTCGGGAGTTCTACGTAGCTTATTATGCCACTCTTCTCTGAGGCCTACCCAAGAATAAGAAGGCTATTGATCAGCTTGGGTTGAGAGAAGTTTTGGTTAGGGGTCGGGTCATTAATATTTCAGAGGAAACTATCAGACGGGTTCAATTCGGGCCAAGCTACAGAGTGCCTAATTCCAGCGTTGAGTATGATAGTCAGATTTCAAAGATAAGAAAAATGGTGAACGAGAAGGATGTTGGGGTCAAAACTGAGCTACTTCAGTGGATAGTTAACCAGATATGCAAAGAGTGTTTTAAACCTACGTAGGTCACAAACAACATTGATCAGATAGTGAAATTTTACCTCTCCTTTCGCGCTAAGTTTTGGTGGTCTATTATCCATTGGCGTATCAGACCAACTTTTATGAATAATGTGATCACCCTGGAGCAAGCTGTACTGTTAGCTAGCATCTTAGCTAGCTATGAGATTGATTGGGCCCGAGTTATGGCTGAGCAAATATACGAGTCCGCTGTCAGGATAAATATTTCACTGCCATTGATTCACTATTTGTGCAGTGAGGCAGGTGTTTTATGTCGATCCCCACTGTGACCCACATGTAGAGGCTCTGCGCACTATGGATGCCAACCTGATTAAGGCTAATGAAAACCCAGTGGTGCTACAGCCAGCTAGTTCTCCTCCAATTCCAGATTCATTTCCTCTAGAGTCGCAGAGCCAGGAGCTGACTCCAGCCACTACCAATTCAACTCCAGTTGCTTCAGAGCCGCCTCTAGCTATTGAGATCGAGGCAATGCCTTCCTCTAGCACATGTGTACCAGCACCTCCTAGTACACATATTGACTCTGTAGACTTTTCTCTTATTTCTGCTTTTTCTTTTCAGGCATTGGTATATAGAATAGCAAAGATGGAGCTCTAATTAAGCAGGTTAGCTGGCCAGATCAGACCATGGGTCCATCAGACAGTCCATGACATGGAGGAGAGGGCCAAGGCATACACTCGTGAGTTTATAGATGAGAGAGTTAGAGCAGTGGATGCCAGAGTAGATGCCTTCGAGGATCGGGTCCAGAAGAGACTCGGGGATGCCCAGCCTGCTGACATGATTTTTGTTATAGAGGAGTTAGCCAAGTTTAACATTGACTTGTTGAGAATGTTAACGGCCTTGATAGCAGTCTCGGAGGTGGTACCGACGGATAATGATATTTTTAATTCGTTCGATGATAGCCCACATGCCCACGGGAAGAGGCCCCTCGAGAATAATGACCCAACGGTGAGCCAAAAAGGCTCAGGACTATTGATGAGGCAGCAACACTGGAGAACCAGAGACCTGATGAGGTGGTGCAGGAGTCTTTAGCTCTGACAGCATTGAGGATGGACCGAGAGCATCAGATAGCATGAGATGCCAGGAGCTAAGGTACAGCTGCAGCCCAGACCACTGAGGAGGAGATTGGATCACAAGACCCCCAAGACTCCTAGGAATAGATAGATATCGGTGCTTCAGCACCATGTGTTTTATATTTTTGACCCCCGTCCTTATTTGCTACTTATGGATACTTTGTTCCTTATTTTAGACAAAATTTTCTTTATGTTTTGTTTTGAATGTTGTTTTTAATTATGCTTTCGATGTGTTTGTTTTAACTTGTAAATTCTTTTGGTATATATATGTGTGTGTGTGTGTGTTTACTTTGAGGACAAAGTATTATCTTTTGGTGGGGTATGGGAAGTCATGGATTAGGGTGAAGTCTGAGTAACCTCGATTCCATAACTTTTCCTATTTTTGATCCCAAGGTTTTCTTGCCGTGTTTCTTTTTTCTTATGGATGCTTTTAATTTCTATTGAACCGGCATGTTTAGGTAGTATAGATATTTTGTAGATATATAGTAGTTACTATCTTTTAGCGTATATGCAATCTTGAAATGCTTTTTGAATGTTTTGAAAATTAGGTACCCTAAAAAAATTTGAGATTGTTGGTTATTTTTACAATCATACATGTGATTATTTGGCAATGTTTGTTCTAATAAAGAGAAGGCAGGTTGATGCTTGAAGCATGACTTGTGAGTCTATACTTGATTGTGCATGCGATGCCATGTGTATGTGAGCTTATTTTGCCGCATTCATGTATTATATACGGACTCAGAACTTGCCTTATTACTCTAAGATGGGACTAGTGATGTGGTTGATTGGGAAAGGATCTTAGTCCATTATTCTTTTAGTGAAGCCCACTTTTGCCTAAATGACTTACCAAATGTGATAGTTTATCCCTTGTTCCAATTGTTTGAGTTGTTCATGCACCTTTTCTTTCTTGACACCTAACTAGCCTAACCTTTTTTTGTGAAATACCTTGATATTGGCCCTGGTCTATCCATGAACATATGAACCTTTATTGAGGCTAAAAGCCTAAGTTGAGGGTGGCTACGGATAGTGGCCCTGGTTTAGGAAATAGATATTGTGTACTTCACCTCAGGCTAAAAGCCTAAGTTGAGGGTGGCTACGGATAGTGGCCCTGGTTTAGGAAATAGATATTGTGTACTTCACCTCAGGCTAAAAGCCTAAGTTGAGGGTGGCTACGGATAGTGGCCCTGGTTTAGGAAATAGATATTGTGTACTTCACCTCAGGCTAAAAGCCTAAGTTTAGGGTGGCCTTTATTTGGTAAAGTAATGAAAATGAGATAGTTGGTTTGGAAAGAAAGAAAGAAATGAAAAAGTCATTTGTCGGGTGAGAAAAAGAAAAGAAAAGTTACTTTGGATTGAAGAGAATAGCAAAAAATGAGTTCAAAAATAAGGCACAGCTGAACAATAGAAAGAAAGCACCCAAGAAAAGCTTGAAAAGGAAGAATAAGGGCAGATTTAGTGAAAATGGTTGTGTCATGGAGGTAAGAGTGTTGATAAACATAGTTCAAGGATAACTTTTAGTTACTACTTGCCTAAAATGTCATACCAAAGCCCCATAAGCCTATGTTACAAGCCATTAAGTCCTAAAGTATGTTGAATCCATTTTTTCATCAGTCGGGAAGTTGAGTATAGAGGCAAGCTTATAGTGTTAGTCATTATGCATGAATTTCATTTGTGAGAGTGAGAATGCTTGCACAGTCCCTGAATTTTAAATGCACTTTGAGTGAGAAAGAGGAACTTCTTTTCTGTGAGGTCATTTGCACTGCATTATTGGCATATGACTAACTCCATGAGTAGATGATTTTATGATGCATATGCTATGATTTTGAAAGAGGAACTTCTTTTCTGTGAGGGAATTTGTACTGCATGATTGGCATATGACTAGCCCATTGATTATAGATTGTTGATACTCCTTCATTTATCATAGTTGAATTGCCAGATACATCTTTGTGTTTTGGTCTGCTTAGCAGCTTTGCAATCAGGTTTTGAAAATGAGAGTTGGATACCTGAATTGGAGTTAAATGATGTATATGCCATTAGAGTAGCATCTATGTGTTTCTCATTGTCTGGTTCGATTGAGTCATCGGTTAAGGACAAGCAATAGTTCTAAGTTGATGGTGTTAATGTGCTGTCAAAATACAGCACATTTGGTGCCTAAAACAAGGGATTTTGCAAGTTTTTGAAGCGACTTTTTATGATTTTTATGTGTTTTTATATTGTAATTACAAAAAAGACAGCTTGGAATGGTTTTGGGAGAAAATTGCAGATTTTGCTGAAGTGCAGGACATACGAGTCATCCTACAAGTTGTTGCCCAATTACGAGTTATATGGTGCTCTTGTAGCAAGAAACAGTGAGCAAAATTAAGAATCTTCTAAGTGGAGATCAGCCCTATGAGGCCCTTTATGAGTCATAGGTCTCACTACGACTCATATAGGTAAGATCATAGCAAGAAACAGTGAACTAAAAGTTTGGACCAAGAACTGAAGGCCTAGACTACGAGAGGAGCATACGAGTTGTAGCCTAAACAATGACTCATAACAGTGGGTTATAACAGTCAAATCCAAATGTCAAGTGCTGACTACGAGACCCTGATTATGACTCATAATGGTGAACAAGACACCATGGTTGCTGACCAAGCGCCATGGTGAAATTCGACCTTCACCTTCACGAGAGGGCTGAAAGAACCTAAGTTACCGTCCTGCATGCGAATTTCAAATTAGGGTTACGTTGTCTAGGGTAATTGAGTCAATGAATCATGGGGAACACAATTCCCAAGTGTCCCTAAATTTGAGTGTCTTCCCGCATAATTAGTGTAGTGTTTATTTTCATTTTTGTTCTTAAATCACAACCCCCCTATTTAGAGAGTTTAGTAATCGATGTTTGAAATGATGGATAGTGGATCTCTATTGTCAAGCCCCGTATTCCCTATAGATTTGACCCTAAACTCTGGTAAGGTTTATTGCTGACTGCGACTGCTTTGTTATTGGAGCGTGAACATCACTTATGATTATGCATTTTAAACATATTGTCTTATATCTTTGTTACATTGCATCCTGTATATTTAGTACAGTCAAACGTATTACGCATACTCTATGCCTACATAATATTACCATGTAGGAGTTGGAGCTCCTTTTGATCATCCTCCTCCATGTGGCTAGTTCGATTCTCAGAGAAAGTTTTGGTGAGTACTCAATTCCGAGGACAATATCTATTTACTTCATGTTATGTTAAAACTTCTTATGTTGAATACTTTTCATTATGAGGGTGATCCCGGGAAGTGTCTTGGCCCCCGCTCCATTTCAAGTTAGAGGTGTTGTTGGACGCTATAATGTATTTATGTTATGAGCTTGACTCTTTTATGCTTTTGTGATTATCAAAGACTTCCCTCAGCCCCGCTTCCCTTTTTATTGTATAACTTGTTGATATTTACTTGCTTCTGCGACCAAGAATATATGAATGATATGCTAATAGACTTGTTTGGAGTTTTTTCAGGTTCCTCATTCGCCGTGTCACATTTGTGCCCTAGGCTTGGATCATGACAAACTTGGTGTTAGAGTACTAGGTTGTTAATGGTCCTCGGAGATCCAACACACCGTGTCAATTAGAGTTTTATTCATAGTTGTAAAGTACACCACAACTATGAATGGGAGGCTATGACGCATTTTAGGAAATGTTTCACTTCTTCATGATCTATGACGTGTCGTAGAGCTAAGACCCCTAAGGATTATTACTAATTCCTAATCATTACGTTTTCATAATATGTCTCAAGCTATTCAGCATTATAGACAAGGCAGTAACAATCTCTCACCAAGGATCAACTTTCTAATGGTGACATAACAAATGCAGAGGTTTGTAATACTCTAAGGCTATTGTCCAAGGTTGTAACCACTCAACTCAATCAACAAGTGGGTGCCCTTGAGACTTCAAGAGACAAGAGAAAGGAGAGGAAGTCTAAAAAGGCCCGAGTTGGTAGTACTTCATCTTCTACTAGTCAACCAGTTCCCAAGTACAAGAAGAAAAGAATCCTTTTTGCCACTTGTCAAGAGTGTGCCAAGAAGCATCAAAAAGGTGTTTAGTGGGCACCAAAGGTTGTTTCAAGTGTGGCGGTGTTGGGCATAAGAAGAGAGATTACCTGGTTGCTTTGAAGGAAGGGAGAATAAGGGCTTAATTTAAAATTAGGCTTCTATATGCTAAGCCCGGTGGCAATGGTGGAGTGACCCATCCTAGGTGCCCAAAATGTGGGAGGAATTGTTGTGGCATATGTTGGAGGAACATGGGTGCATGTTTTTGGTGTGGCAAGATGGGCTACAAGATTGTTGATTGTCTGTATGCTCAAAGGAAAGGCAAGGGTGTTGGTGTTTAAGCTTCTCTTCTGTACCTCAAGTGTGGAAAGTACCATTTAGGAGATTGTTTTTTCGGTTCGAGTGCATGCTTCAAGTGTGGCGCAAAGGATCATAAGTCCAGACATTATCCATGGGTTACTAAGAATTATGAGGATGACCATTGTTGTTCTTAACCATACCCCTCTAGGACTCAGTAGATTTGGAGTAGTGCTTCACAAGTATGTCAAAGGTTTTTTATTTTTATGTGCATGTATTGATAGATCCGAGTGCCACTTTTTCTTTAATTACTTCTTTTGTTGCCAAAAATCTCCATGTGAATCTTGAATTGTTGTGTGAACCTTATGAAATGTCTACCCTCATTGGTGAGTCCATTGTTGCTAAAAGAGTCTATAGATATGGTGGATTTTGATATCATTCTTGGGATAGATTGGTTACATGCATATTATGCTTCTATTGATTGTAGAACCCGTAGGGTTAAATTTGAATTCCCTAATGAGTCCATCCTTGAGTGGGAATGTCGTGATGTGGTGGTCAAGGGTAGATTCATTTCTTTTCTTAAAGCCCAAAGGTTGATTTATAAGGGTTGCATTTATCATCTTGTGAAGTTTAGGGATGTTGAGTCCAAAGTCCTTCCTATTGAGTTTGTTCCGGTGGTCAATGATTTTCTGGATGTATTTCCCAATGAACTCCCCGATGTTCCTCCCAAAAAGGAAATAGACTTTGGTACAGACCTCCTTTTCGATCCTCAACCCATTTCCATTCTCCCTTACCGTACGGCCCCAGCAGAATTGAAGGAGTTGAAGGATCAATTGAGGGATTTGTTGGAGAAGGGTTTCATAAGGCCTAGAAAGTCACCTTGGGAGCACCAGTGTTATTTATGAAGAAAAAGGATGGTTCTCTTAGAATGTGCATTGATCATTGATAACTTAATAGGGTTACCATAAGGAACAAGTACCCTCTACTAAGGATTGATGACCTTATTGATCAACTACAAAGGTCTAGTCACTTTTTAAGATTGATCTTTGGTCTGGATACCACTAAGTGAAGGTGAGAAAGTATGATATTCCCAAGATGGCTTTTTGGACTAGGTATGGAGACTTTGAGTTTATGGTTATGTCCTTTGGGTTGTCTAATGCACTAGCTATACTTATGGATCTCATAAATGGGGTCATTAACCCCTATCTTGACATATTTGTTGTGGTCTTTATTGATGATATATTATGTTATTCCATGAGTGAGGAAGAGCATATGAATCACTTGAGGGTAGTGTTGCAAATCTTGAGGGAGGAGAGGTTGTTTGCTAAATATGAAAAATGTAAATTTTGGTTGAAAGAGGTTGCTTTTCTAGGGGATGTGGTGTCGGGTGATGGCATTAAGGTGGATCCTAAGAAGATGAAGGTGATAACAAATTGGCCTAGACCCTTGCCTCCGTCGGATATTAGGAGTTTCATGGGTTTGGTGGGTTACAATAGGAGATTTGAAATAGGCCTAGACCCTTGACTCCATCAGATATTTGGAGTTTCTTGGGTTTAGAAGGGTACTACCGAAGGTTTGGGAATGGCTTTTCTTCTATTGCTTCTCCTATGACAAAGTTGACCCAAAACAAGGAAAACTTCATGTGGACCGATGAATGTGAAAAGAGTTTTCAAACTTTGAAAGATAAGCTTATCTCCGCTCCTATCTTGGTTCGGTTGGAAGGGTTTGTGGTATATTGTGATGCCTCAAAAATTGGCTTGGGGTGTGTTTTGATGCAAAATGGCAAGGTGATAGCATATGCCTCTAGACAACTTAAGGTGCATGAGTAAAATTATCCTACCCATGATCCTCAATTGGCGATCGTGGTGTTTGCTTTCAAAGTTTGGCGTCACTACTTGTATGGGGTTCATGTTTATGTGTTTATCGACCACAAAAGTCTTCAATATATGTTCACCCAAAAAGATCTTAACTGAGACAAAGAAGGTCGTTAGAGCTCCTTAAAGATTATGACATGAGTGTACATTGTCATCCCTGCAAAGCTAATGCTATCGTCGATGCTTTAAGTAAAGTGTCCATGGGTAATCTAGCTCATATTGATGATGGGGGCAAAGAGGTGATTAGAGAGTTTCACCAGTTGGATAGATTAGGGGTTAGGTTGGATGAAGTAGAAAGTGGTGTTATATTGGTTGTTGATGGTTCCAAATCTTCTTTGATTGAGGAAGTAAAGTCAAAACAAGATCTTGACCTAACCATGCTAGAGTTAAAGACCTTGGTGAAGGATGGTAAAGTGGAGGTTTTCTCCCAAGGGGAAGATGGTGCCCTTAGGTAACAAGGTAGGTTGTGTGTGCCTAATGTCGATGACTTAAGGGAGTTGATCTTGAAGGAGGCTCATAATTCATCCTATTCCTTATACCCCAGTTCTATAAAGATGTATAGAGACTTGAGGGAGGTGTGTCAGTGGGGTGGTATGAAGAGGGATATTGCCAAATTCATATCGGGTGTCATAATTGCCAACAAGTGAAGGACGAACACCAAAGGTTGGGTGGCCTAGCCCAAGATATAGAGATTCCTACTTGGAAGTGGGAAGAGATCAGCATGGATTTTGTGGTTGGGTTGCCAAAGACTAGAAAATACTTTGACTCTATTTAAGTTGTTATGGATAGAATAACAAAGTCTGCTCACTTTCAACAGGTCAAAACCACTTATGGCGTCGAAGATTATGTCAACTTGTATATACATGAGTTGGTTAGATTGCATGGGGTGCCCTTTTCTATCATTTCCGATCGTAGTGCTCAATTGACTTCTTCTTTTTGGAGGTCCTTCCAAAGAGGTCTTGGTACCAAGGTTAAGCTTAGGATGGTTTTTCATCCTCAAATGGACGGTCAAGCCAAGAGGACTATCCAAACTCTTGAGGAAATGCTTAGAGCTTGTGTTTTGGAGTTTAAGGGTAGTTCGTATGAACATTTTTCACTTATTGAGTTTGCTTATAACAATAGCTACCACTCAAGCATTAGCATGGCTTCTGTTAAAACTTTATATGGTAGGCATTGTAGATCCCTGGTTGGGTGGCTTGATATAGGGGAGATCGCATTGCTAGGTCCGGATTTAGTTATGGAAGCCTTGGAGAAGGTGAGATTGATAAGGGAGAGTTTGAAAACAGCCCAAAGTAGACAAAAGTCCTATTGCGATGTGAGGAGAAGAGATCTTGATTTAAGGTTAGT
The DNA here is from genome assembly GCA_000787875.1 of Solanum virginianum. NCBI lineage: Eukaryota > Viridiplantae > Streptophyta > Magnoliopsida > Solanales > Solanaceae > Solanum > Solanum virginianum. Next base: position 27,661 of record DF357804.1, on the reverse strand, counting down.
GATTGGGTTTATTTGAAGGTCTCACCCAAGAAGGATGTGGTCCAGTTTAGCATGAAAGGGAAATTCAACCCAAGGTTTGTGGGACCTTATAGAGTTTGTAGGACGGTTGGTAAGGTTGAATATGAGTGGGAGTTGCCTATGGAGATGAATATGGTTCATTTGGTCTTCCATGTGTCCATGTTGAGAAGGTGTATAGGTGGCCCAAGTGTTATAGTGCCTTTAGAACTTGTGGGTGTTGTAGAAGACAATTTGACCTATGAGGAGGTCCTGGTGGAGATTTTGGATAGACAAGTGAAGAGATTAAGAAACAAAGATGTAACTTCCATCAAGGTCCTTTGGAGGAATCCACAAGTTGAAAGTGTCACATGGGAAGCCGAGGCAGACATGAAAAAGTGATACCCGTATCTCTTCCACTCTACTCAAGCCAAAGATAATAATTTAAGTCCCTTATATGATTTCAAGTCTTAAGTTTCAGCCCTTATGTCATTTTACATGCATTCATTTTCTATGGTAACAAGTTTATTGATTTTTGACATTCATATTGAGATTTTTGAAAAATGATGTTTAAATCTATTGCATTCATGTCGGGCTGAAATCTACATAGTTGCTTTTCTTACGAATGTTTCTTTGACATTCGAGGACAAATGTTCCCAAGGTGGAGATATTGAAGCGCCCCACATGTACTTTGAAATGCCCTATAATTGTAATTTCTATATATCTCAAAATGCATGCATAATTTTAAAAATCCGACTTCATATT
>DF357805.1:57663-70864 GCA_000787875.1 Solanum virginianum | reverse complement strand
ATCGAATGAGCTGAATCAGATCGTGATTCGTGAGGGCTTTGATACCATGAAGAGTTTTGTGCAGAAGAAGAAGAATCACAGATGAAGAATGAATTGGAGAAGAAGAAATGTATTATTGTTAAATGAATTGGAGAAGAAGAAATGTATTATTGTTAACTCCTTCTGTGTACAGAGTGTATATATGTACAAGTATAGTGGGAGGTCTATTCCATTGTGGTGTGGTTGCCTCCATGTAATCACTTCTAATCTAACAACCAACTAACTAACTAATTAAGTAACTAACTACACAGTTAACTAACCTACACAGCTAACTAAATTTGTAATTAATCTTTAATAAGGTGGAACAAGAAATTGGAGTAGAGATGGAACAAGAAATTGGAGTAGTGAGAATAGTAATTTATATAAAAATCGAATATAATTCAACAATATACTTGATGATGTGGGAGCAAGAAATTGGAGTAGTGAGAATAGTAATTTATATAAAAATCGGATATAATTCAACAATATACTTGATGATGTGGGAGCTAGAAATTAGAGTAGTGAGAATAGTAATTTATATAAAAATCGGATATAATTCAACAATATACTTGATGATGTGGGAGTAAGAAATTGGAGTAGCGAGAATAGTAATTTATATAAAAATCGGAGGTGAACCATGAAATTGGAGTAGCGAGAATAGTAATTTATATAAAAATCAAAGGTGGACACATCAATTTAAAGCACGATGAAAAATTAGGATACCTTCTCTATTTTTTACTCTTTTTTTTGGGTAGGTTTTCATAATGTGTTGTTGATATTGATTTCATTAAATTTGGGCTTAGCCTTTTTTAAAATAATATTGTTTGAGTTTGATAATTTATTTTTTGATAATTTATTTATTTAAGTAAACATTTAACAATAGCAATTTCAACTTAGTTTTCGAATATGTGTGGCTCAAGCGTAAAATAACAGAATCGTCAAGACTTTCGACACTTTGTTATTATTTTATAATTAGTCAATAGTAGGTGTTTATAGTTTATAACTTTGTGTGCAAAAAGTATGTTTCACATTTCTGATTATATAAATTTGAATATGTTCTTTCAAGTAAAAAAATATCAAGCATTTGTTGAAAACTTTTATATATATATATATATATATATATATATATATATATATTTTTTTAATTCAAAGTTCTAGATCATTAGACAACGTTCAAGACTATATTAGAAAAAAATGAATTATTCTAATTATTAACTACAACTTTGTGATATGTACATATAATTTTTTTGCCAGTGATTATAAGAACACTTTTGTTGAAGAATTAAATTTAGCTATAGCTTGAAATATGAAATTAAGACTTCTATAACTAGAAATATGAAATTAAGACTTAGTGATATGGGAAGCAGATTTAATAAATTACTATATATGTCACTATACAAGAAAATTATAATTTTTCATAAGGAGAAATATTAAAAACACTCTCAAACTTGGCACGAATTATTAGTTTTGTTCCTAAACTAAAAACACCCTTCAACTTGGCGAATTGGGCTTAGATACACCCCTCCCATGCCACATGGCATAACAAGTGAGTACGATATATTTAAAGAGCGTGAAAGGTTAAAAAAAGATCACATCAGCTTGGACTTTTTCTTTCCTTTTTTTTTTTTATAAAAAATCATGTAATTAACCTTTTTTTTTTGTTAATGTTTTCTATATAACATAAAAATAATATAATTCTTTAGATGACAATTTTTTATTGATAAACGTAACATAAATTTTCATGAATCATGATAATCGTCGGAATAGAAATGAGGTAACAGAATAGATAGCCGCATAGAAAAGGATGCTACAATTAACTAAACGTTGTTTTTTTTCTAATCATTACAACGATATTCCTATATTAAATGGGGTAAAATATTACTATATTTCTACTCCAAAAATTCTTTTCAAATTTATCAATACATGAAACTGTTATCTTATGGTCGAGACTACTTTGCTACTCATTCATAGGTGACCAGGGAGTCTTTTACCTCTGAAATGTTCTCGACATAGAACTGAATTAATCAAATCTCAAAATAGTTACGAGTCGAAAATCAAAAAGTAAGTAATACTTTATTTGTTATATAGTATAAGTACTATAGTATATCTTATCATATTTCTTGTGCTTTAAATTCTCTAGAGCAACTTATCTATTGATATTTGATATTACAGTCTACGTGTTTACACATTTAATTGACAATATCACTAATAATTATTTGAATTACTCTACAGATGTCATGCAATTAGTTAAAAAAAATGTAATTCTTATCAAATTGGAGTAACACTTTATTTATAGCACTATTGATTATTCTAACTTGATTATATAGTCCTATTTGATAGTAATATTTATAATCTTCCAAATAGAGATTTTAGCTTTTTATTTTTTAGGCTAATTATTCCTATGTATTACAAGTAGACTAAAATGGGTCCTAACGTAGAGTTGTCTACATATAATTAATTAAGAAAGTTATAAATATTTGATAAAGCATACAAATTCAAGTAATGCGACTCGTGGTAATGTTTGTTGATCAAAATGTATAACCTTTACTTGTGGAATTTTATTTTTAGATTATGAAAGAAATATTGATATTGTGAAATTGATTTAGTCGTAAAATTATGATGTTGCTAACATCTTGGTAGATGACTTTCAGTTTTTTTCTGTTGATTATCATAATTTTTTCTGTTATTGTTAATTTGTTGTGAATAATTGTATTATATTGTTATATTCATATATAATGCAGTTTATCTTTTCTTTACCTTATTGTTTTAAGTGTGTTTTTATGTATCAATACCAACATAATTTTTTACTTCTGATATCTATGAAAATATTTTATTCACTATATTTAATTTTGCTAATTAATTGTTAGTATAATGGTGTTTTAACATATTTAGATGGTGTATAGAAAATTAAAGATGAAGTGATAACTCTTTTTTCACTTGAATTATCATAAATTAATATATATAAAAAATTAAAGCTATCATTATATAAAAAGTTCTTATTTTTAAATATAAATTTAATAATAATAGCTAAGCTCCACGTGCAAAGCACGTACGCTGAACCAGTTGCATAATTATTGTATACTTTCTACAACTTTTGGTAAGCTATATTATATTGTATAGTCATTGTATGTTTTTTATGATTTTTGATTATGTCTTATGTGCTATATTTGTTGAAAATTAATCATTTTATTGTATATATTTGAAATTATCCCTAATAAACATATGAACAAAAAAATTAAAAAATAGTTATGATAAAACGCAAAATCAATTCTTTTAGTATGATATTTTCAAGAAAAAGCTCATTGGCAAGGATATATGTCTTAGAGCCTTGACGACGATGTTGAAGTACCATAAATTGAGGCGAGATGCTCAACAAGATTACTATCTTGCTTTAAGATTCAAGTGCGCTTCAAACGCACCATTGACAATATTCTTAATTTCTTATTTACGAGTAACTAGATTATTGATTTGTCAGTATCTTCATTGTATCTATCTTGTTAAATTATTCGAAAGTCATGTTGATTTGATATTATTTTCATTCTACATATTTTATTAATCGTTCACAAATCATATGAATTGATATGATTTGGCACGATTTGGTATTATTTTCATATTACTAATCTTGTGAAATTGTTTATAAATCATGCTAAATTAGTATGACTTGATAGTTGATTATCTTCACTCTATCTGTTTTGTTAAGCAAATGTTTGGACATAAAAAGGTGAAATTTGAAAGGAAAAAAAAAAAAGCAGTATTTGAAATTAAGTTTTGAAAATTGAAATTGTATTTGGACATACATTTCACAAGGAAAAATAACTAAAATTGTGTGAGAGGATTTTCACTTTAAAAAGAAATTCATAGTCAATACTTTATAACCAATCGGTTGAATGTAGAACCAAACTAAACAGTGTTTTGAGAACAACAAAAAGTTCTATGAGCAAATAATTTGCAATAACTTATAAGGCATTTGATAGATAGATGGAAAATAAATATTCATATATAAAATTAGTATTTGATTGATGATTTAGCAATTTGCATATAATTAATATATGTATAAATTGAGGATATTTTATATTATTTTATGTAGAATAGAAGGCGAAATAACTAAGACGTGAATAATAATTATTGGGGGTTTGGACGAACACCCCCAACCCCATGTAGACCCGCCCCTATCTGCAATGCTACTCAAATCTTCTTTGCACTAGAGTAAGTTTTATCATAATAATCATAAAAATCATCAGATAGACAATTAAGAATGTAATATTGACACTTGTAGGAATCGTCATCATATTTTTTCACTTTCTCTTGATGAGAAATGAGTTCATCATCATTATCCATGGAGAGGAACACATAACGAACATTGAGAAGACTTAAGTAAAAAAGTATTTTATCCTTCCATCTCTTGAAATGATTACTGCTGAACCCAAATGGCTAGTTAACATCTCCCATCTTGACATCCGCAGATTATTCAATTGTAGCCGTTTGAATCTCCTTAAAATTATTGGTGAAAATTACATAATTATAAATATTACAATTGAAAAAAAAATTGAAACGAAGAAATAAAATCATTTCAGGTTGAGGCGCACATTTCTCGCTCTTTTCAAGGAGATTCAAGCCCACTGCAGCAAAATTTTTTCACCGGTCCAGCAGTACTCTTCTTGATTTGTCCCCTCCAGGATACAACAACCTAATCACAAAGTGTAACTCAACAAAATCTGGATAAGCGTAGAGTCTCAAGCTCCACAAATAGAAAATGGTCACCTCAACTAATAAAAACTCTCTTTTTGACAAACTTTATGCGCTCTATATTTTCTTGTTATACTCAAAACAAAGGAAGACCATTAACCTATCATCAACTCGCCCGTGAGTCTCTTCGATCAAAATAGTATTATCTACAAATAACATACACCATCACACCTTGCCTTGAATATGTTGCGTCAATTTATCCATCATCAAGACAAATTGAAATAAAATAAACATAAACTCTTGGTGCAACCCCATCTCGACTGAGAAGTGTTGCGAATCTTCTTTCACTATTCTTATCGGATTTTCAATTCCTTCACATGCGTTCTTATTGCCCTTAGATTCCAAACATCATCAAAGGACTTTTTTAAGGACTTTATCATAGGCCTTTTTAAAGCCAGTGAATACCATATGCAAATTTTTTTATCTCTCTATATTTCTTCATCAGTCTCCACACAAAATGGATGACTTCAACAGTTGAATGCTTAGACATGAAATTAAACGGGTTCTTGAAGATTGGACACATCCCTGCTTACATTCACAACTTTCATGATGTGACTAGGAGCTTCATAACTCTGTAATTGTTGAAATTAAAAAAAAAAATCCTATTTAAATAAAGCATCCCATAGATAGAAAAATTTACATGTATTCAAGCCATCTACATTGTTGCCATAGGCCTTTTCACCAAAACAAAACCTAAACTCCCTGCTCCTTGAACAATTGAATCACAAGTCAAGATCATTCAAGCCCAAACATAAAGAATATAGTTTGTAACTGCCCTCTTCTTTTTGACCAGGAACAAGAGATCTATGTTGCATAATACTCAATTTAGTAGCTTTTTCCCCAGGATTATTCCTTCCTGGTTTAATTTCACTTGAATTTTATATGGAACAAACATGGAGAAAACCTAGATATAGAAGAAAAACTCTGCGGCTATTATAAATTTAAAAAGATATATTCATATTTATCATCACTCATCAATGCATAGTTAAGGTTTTAGACAACGTATAATTTTATACTAAACAATTAGGTAGCTACTAATTAAATTTCCATCCTTGTGCAATTAATATTTATTTTCTTTTCTTATTTTATCTTAACTCTATATACTCTCTTAGGGTGTCCCAAAAAATTGTCTTATTTAACTTATCGAAGTCATTCATGTCTCATCCATAGTTGCATTTTATAATTTTTGTGCCTTGTTTGGTTTGAAAGAGCTGAGCAAAGACTATTTTTTGGGACAAACTGAGAGCTACATCAATTTAAACTCTAGGGATTATCTGATGTATTGACTTTTTCACTTCCAAAATGCTTGCTTTCCTTCCATATATATTTTCTTTTACCTGAAAAACAAATGACTAAACAGTTTAAGTTATATACAAAATTATGGCATACAAAATACTCCTCTTGAACAATTTACATACTATATAGGCTAACTATATTTTAAATAGAGAGTTTAAGTTTTTGATATAATCAACTCTATTCAAGGGCAAGGTTGTTTAATGCTAAAAAAACCACTATTTTCCCCTTGAAAAATTCACTGAAAACTGTTTACTGATTATTTCCACAAATAAATTGGTTGAATCACGAGAAAAGAAAAAATAGTGGTGTTTTCACATGGAATTCTTTGTATTTCAGCGAAGAAATATTTTCTTATCATGTGTTATCCCAATGATCTAGTTAGGCGAGAAATAAGTAAAAAAATCATATTTTATAACATAAATTTCTCATTTATATATATTTTCAGTAAAAAAAGTCCTCTTTTTCTAGTAGTGGTTGTTCTGAAATTCAAATTCTAGATGTACCTCTATTTTTATCAATTTTTGTTATTTTCAAAATTATAAAAATGTCATCCCATAATGTATAGTATAGTTTTGTCATACCTTGGCTCTTAACTCAGCCACTAAGATGCCGGTATTAAGAGATGACTGGATGGCTACAACTTCAACTTTGAGTTCCCTTAGCATTTGCATTATATCTAACAACAACCCTTCTTTGTACGGACACCGGAGCTCCACCAGTGCATCGTTCTCGATAATCGAAACTTGTACTTGCAAAACCTCCTCATCCGCCCCTCCGCCAGTACTTTCCTCCATTCTCCTCTTCCCCTTCACTGTTGCTGTACCACTGTTTTCATCTAATATTAGACACAAGTTAAGATTTATGCACTCATGTTACAAAATATTCACATAATGATGATAGCATCTTAAAAGGTACTTGGTGCTTGATAGCGTCTTAAAAGGTACTTGGTGCTGGTTAGAGTTATAAAGGTACTTTATAATGTATACATGTATTAGAGGTGACAAAATAAGTCATGAAATCATAATCTATTCAAGTTTAACCTAATACGTGATCCGTTTATTTATTGATTCAGTTCATTAAAATTTGAGTTTATATCTAATCCCAAATTAATCCATAAGAAAATTTGTCAAAAGGGTTTTTTTTTTTAATTTAACATGCTATGTATAGTCATTAATCATTATAGAGAAACATTAATAATTTTTATTTGATTTTATGAGAATTAGACGGATTGAGTTTTGATCCACATTTTAATCCATTTCAGCCAAATCATTTTTAAGTTCCACTCATTTATTAACACAATTCATCTTAACTCACGCCAAATCCACTCATTTATCAGCTCTAATCCTACACATGTACTCTTGATTGTAAAATTTAACTTTTATCTATAACAGAAAAAAAAATACCTGCATCTGTGATGGCCTGTGTGTGACGAGCACGCGCTTCAAGATCGTGAACTTTCTTACGTAACTGCTTCACATACTCTATGGTATCACCAAGTATCGATGCTTTATCCATTTTCGTAACGAACGGGACTAAAGACCTTAAAATTATAAAACGCTCGTTCAGCTTCTCTCTACGACGTCGTTCCGCTAAGACATGATTCCCGCTCGGCTCTTCTTGCTCTTTCTGGAATTGAGAAGCGGTGGCCGATGAGTCGACCGCCATCTCACGCAACTTTGGAGATTCAGCTTCAGTTGATTGGTGTAATTTATTATTGTGGAGAAATGGGACAGTGAAGAGTATGCTTTTGAGCAGCCACTGCCGGCTGCCCCCGCCATTATCGTGGCGGGAGGGATTTGGGCTGCAAATGGTAGGCCATGATGTGAAGGCGGATTGGGCTGAGTCATGAGAAATACAGCCCATTACGGTAGTGCTTGTGTTTGAGAGGTGTTCCAGAACGGCTGATACTGTTTGGGAATAATGGTTATCTTCTTGTGATAATTTATCATAAATAGGGACACCTGCACTTGACAAAACAAAAAGAAATTTACTTTTACGATTTAAGAAATAATTAATTGAAGTTTAAAAAAAAATAGAGAGAGAGAGAGAGAGAGAGAGAAAAACTCAGGTTTTTCTTTTTCCAATAAAAATTATAGAAGAAATAACTTAAGTTCTAAGTTTTACCTGGGATGATGACAGAACTTTAACATATATTATCAAGACTATATTTTAGCACATGGTAAAAAGTAATATACCTTTTATTTTCAAAGTTATTAATCTCATTTTTTTTTTGAACAATTATGTGTAATTATCTTATAAATAACTTGACAATGTTAAAAAATATTTTATAAGCATCTAAAAGTTTAAATTCAATTTTAATATGTTTGTGGAAAAAAATTTCACCAGACAAATTTTTGACTTTACTACTTATATAATTTAAATATATGAATTAGCTATGAAACAGTCTTTTGATCTCTATGAAGTAGTGATAAGATCTGCATACATTCTATCATCTCCAGATTTCGTTTGTGAAATTCCATTGGGTATATATTGTTGTTGTTGAATTAGCTACGAATTTCATAGCGAATTTGAAAGTGATATACTGTTGGGGAATTAATAATAAGTGGCATGCATAAAATAGTCAGACAACAGCTACTGTGGTTAGAGGCTAATGAAACACAGCCCTAAATTGTTATTTTTATTTTTTATGGGTGGGGCGTGGGGGGTCCGGGGTCGGGGGCCTAATACAGTGACCTCAATTTATTCCAATCTCTCACCTCCTCATCCGCCCCTCCGCCTTGGATCTCCAACTTTTCAAATTTCACTCTCAAAAAATGTCTTTCTCTTCTTCTTGGAATTACTTTAAGTTGAGTTCATATACATGAAAAACGCGTATCATTAATTAAATCATGTTACATATGTTTTAGTATAATGTTATAAACCCTCTGTTTCAATGCAATTGTTTTACAAGAAAATAATAAAATTTTTTATGTTTGTAGTTTTAAACTACAATATACATTATAAGAAATATGAATTAATTACGAATTTTATCGCAAATCTGTTGCGAACTCCCACCCCACCCCCAAGCTAACAAGATTGTTTGCTAATCTGTTGATAAATAAGATTAGCAACAATTTTATATCGTTAAGCGATCGACGCAAATTGTTTAGTTCCCGTCTTTTTTATTATTTTAGCGGTGTGATATACTAAATGATCATTAAATCTTATCATTTTAAACATATCACAAAAAATACTTATTAAATTAAAAATTTATCGGACATCAAAATAAAAACTAATTAAAACAAAGTTATTTTGAAGCAGTCTTAAAAAAACACGAATAATAAATAGTTATATATTATTACCTGGTACATGTTGAAGGTCTTGGAAGTTAGCCCAACTAATTGCAGTCTCAGCTTTGAAAGATTCAGCTGTATTTCCAGCTTGGCTAACCCCAACCAAATGAAAATCAGAGTCCATATTATTAGAGCCATCATCCGGGGAGCCAAGCCGTATAGCTTCAGACATATCAAGCTGCATGAGCTCACTAGCCTCAGCCGACCCAACCCCACTTTGAACTGCTATACCATTCGAGCCTAATTCAGCTTCATCATCATCTTCTTCCTCGTCCTCGTCCTCATTTTCTTCTTCTCTAGCAGTTCTACCGTCTGGGCAAATATCAATGGATGACGGAGTACTGCCGGAGTAAAAACATGGCTCCGAGAAGGCGGTGGGATTGGAGGTAGAGTGCTCAGATAAAGCTGGCTTAGGTGGTGGTTGCTCAGTGAAGAAGCTTTTTATATGATGTATGAATCCAATGTCTTCTTCAACCTATATGTTGTTTATTATGTCATGCATGGACATGTACAATATTCTTCCATCCATTAAATTATATATGCTGATAGTATTGATACAACAATTAATAAATAACAACATATTCAGTGGGATTTCATAAGTGAAATCTGAGAAAGATAAAATGTACGCAAACCTTACCACTACCTTACAGATATAGACAAATTATTTTCCGGAAACCCTCATCTCAAGAAATCGATAAAATTAAAGTACTGCAAAGTGAATTAATGTAGATAAATTTATTTTGCGTTCTTACCCTTTCTGTAGTTCCCAGTTCCACTACACCGTCCAATAGAGGAATACAAACGACAGTCTACAACATTGTGAAAATATAGATTAATTAGTAAACATAAGTTTTACTTATTCCTTTCTGTTTCAATTTCAATTAGTTTGTCTTACTTAATTTATTTAAAAGATAATATGTTATTTATTTTCTTGATAATTATTTAATTTTAACTTTTTCCATAATATATTTAAAACTTGACGGCGTCGTTTGGTGTGAGATATAAATTATAATAATACCGAGATAAAATGTATGATTATTTTATCCCATATTTGATTGCAGGTAAAAGGTAATTCTTGGACTATTTATTCCACCATTTTTGTCTTAGTGATGGATAAGTTATCTCACATATATGATAAGATAATTTATCCTAGATTAGCTGATCCCGAAATTAATTATCTTGAGATAACGTGTTGTCAATCAAACGACCTCGAAAAGATAAAAGAACAATATATTTTAAATTTTAGATCACATAATTCAAAAAAATTCTTTACTTCTTTAAATTTCATGTTAAATTAAATTAAATTAAATTAATTAAAACGGAGATATGTTTTTCTTTCAGAAAGTAAAGAAGCAGTCCCTATTTCTCAAGAATTTTTAATTTAACAATCACTGGAAAGCTAAAAATAAGTCAAAGGGTCTGCAGTTACCTGTATGCGGGCACTCTATGCATGTCAGTTGCGTGGATAAAACCAAAAAAAAAAAAAAAAGAGACTATTAAATTGCTTTCAACAAATAAATGACCCAAAAAAAAAAAAGAGAGACTATTAAATTGCTTTCAACGAATAAATGACCCAAAAAAAAAAAAGAGAGACTATTAAATTGCTTTCAACGAATAAATGACTCAAAGCAAAAAAAAAACACCTCACAGTTTATCTTAGGGCGCAATTTTTATAATAATTTCTAGGTGATATGTTCAAGAGAGTTAATTGCTCTATTTTTTATTTTATTTTAAATTATTTTTATTTTAAGGAATAATTTGAGAATAATTAAAAAGATAGAAGTGAACAATGAATAGTCAATTTATGTTCTATCTTTTAAGTAAATTATATATTATCTCATAAACTTAATTAATATGGGATTAGACATAATATCTCTGTTTGAATCTGTACAATGACATTATTTTATATTCATCCATCTTACAGTAATGATATATTTATAGATTTAGAACATTTACATATAATAAACCTCTCATAGCACAGATATTTATGTCATGTTTTCATCAAAAAATTCTCAATTTTGTATAATTCTACACAAATATTATGACCTTGCAAGTTTTAAAATTCTCGGTTTTAATTTTAATTATTTCTATAATATAGAGTAAGGTTGTATTACATAAATTAAAATGAAGATAGTTTAAAAGAACTCATTATATATGCATGATTAATCAAAACTAACAATAAACAGGAATCACGTGAAATGATTGAAAAAATAAATTTTCTATCCTTTATTTTTTTCCACTCAAAAGTAAACATTAGTTCCAATTACGCGTATTTCTTATCTGATAGTATCTATTTGAAATTTAAAAAATGAAAATTGGTGGTAATACCTTTGCAAGAATAGCTCTACAGAAGACTTTACTGTCAACCTCGTTTGCGCCCACTATCCATATGTGATGTTTCTTTGAATAAGCCTTCCCTGGTAATCTTGTTTGATCAAAACAAAAAAACAGAGGCAATTAATTGGTAATCTTGTTTGATCAAAACAAAAAAACAGAGGCAATTAATGTCACATGATACTATTTTTTTAATTTATTTATTTGTTCTATTAAAAATATTTATATATTTGAAAATGATTTAACAAACTTCTCATTTTATGAATGAGAAGCTTTCAGTAGAATTGTTAATACAGACTCACTCTATTCACGCTAGTTTAGACAGACTTTGGAATTTGACAGGCCAAATTAGATTGACTTTTTTTTTTTTGTGAGCCAATAAACAACTAGCCAACCTATCAATACATGTGTTGTGGTCTTGCCGGGTCAATTCATATTTTTTAAAAGTATATTGTTATATAAATTTTTAAATTAAATTATAATTTAAAAATATTAAAACAAATAGCAACAAGACAATATTAAATGGTATTATTGTTACTATTACATATTATAAAAATATAATTTGTATCTAAAATTTAATATTTAAAGTTTTTAAACGAACTTTGAGTTTGAATTCTTATTATTTTTACAACAAACAACAACATACCCAGCGAAATCCCACAAGTGGGGTTTGGGTGAATTCTTATTATTTTTAATATTTTATTTTATTTTTATTTTTAATTATTTTTTAATTCGTCCCATGGGCTGCCTCAACATATATTGCAAAAATCCCACAAATCAATATACTTATTTGAACTGGGCTAAAACGCCCATTTTTAAAATGAAATCTTAGTCCAACCTTGCTAAATTACAAATTAGGTTAGACCAACCCAACGGGCCTAACCCATATTGACAGTTCTAACTTTTAGCTACAATTATTTATATAAACAGGAAATCCAAATTTATCCCCATACGAAGAAAGGATTGAATCTTATCTCAGTAAAATGAATTTAACTTTGTGATATAAAGATGATCAAGTCAACTCTGCAAAGTTTTCCACTTATATATAATTGATTAAGGATTAATGCAGAAAAATTAATTAGACCCTCAACAAGGAAGAAGAGTAAGCATTGAAGTTACCACATTAACTTATTTTAGCAACAATACATTTAATCTTATACTACTAACAGACTTGCAAGAGTTAATTAAAATCTATGAATGTATGGTCTCTCTTTATTCAATGACTTATGGAAGTCACAGTTGAAGTTACTTCTTTTGTGTATTCTTGCTTTTATTTTGATGTAACAACTCTCATTCACTCTCCAATTATTTACTTTCTATGGTGAATATTCGTAAATGTTTCTGTCGAAGTCAAGATTTTCATTAAGAGAGGTTCAAAGAGAAAAAGGTAAAAAGATTTATCAATATTTATTAGATACACATAAAAAGTAATTTTAACTATACATATACCATATAATTTTAACTCTTATCTAACTCCGGCACAGAACCAACTCAATAACTTTTATTTATTGATA
>DF357805.1:34649-56619 GCA_000787875.1 Solanum virginianum | reverse complement strand
ATAGACTATACGTCCATTTAATCGACTGGACGGAATCCCGCAACATGGTTTGTAGCTGCAGGCTGCTAGGCTGTATGATCTCCATCATTAATTCTATTAGATTAGTATTTGATTCTAAACCTTAGATTAAGAAAATAAATGTGTTTTTGGTTTGTAAAGAAGAATGAAGTGACTTTTAGATATTGATGAAGAGAACAGAAGGTAGTTGATTTTTTTGACTGGTTGGTGACTACCAGACGGTTATGGTCGTACTATTTTTTATTTTTTATTTTCTGGTCCTGGGTACTGATATCTCCATTTATTAGATTTTGTAACCACTATACCCTATGGTTTCTAGTAGGTCACTTTTTTTTTTTTTGGTTAGGGACGACATGGATCACTCGGGGTTGGATATTAATATGGTCCGATAGTTTTTCGTTATTGACTTGGCATAAAGATCCAGAAATAATTACTGATAGGGATAATTTTATCAAATTATCTTTTAAAAATAATAAATATAATGTATTGAAAAGTGTAATAGGAAAGTGATTATAATTAATGATAAGGATAAATTAGAAACTAAGTATAAATTATCTCTTGATTTTATAAAGTAGACAAATATTATTGAATATCTATTTTTAGCATAATAAACAAGTAAAGATGAACCGAAGGAGTATTTAACCACAAATGCTTTGACCATTAGTTGCTTGCTATCTAAGGATATATGTCAACATCTATGTTTAATTATAGGTTTCATCTTTTTTAGGAGACTAGCTAATTCTAAATCATTAAGTGTCTTATAATTAAGGGGGTTCACCATCAAAGAGTGGCGGATTGGAGCTAAAATTTTCTGTAGAAAAATTTCAAGTCATATAAAAATAAGCTAGATCGTGTTTTTGTTTTAAGTCGAAGGATTCAATCCTTGTAACACACATTTTATTAATTTTGATAAAATAGTACATGTATAATAAGTAAATTCTTTTAGCAAGGGGTAGTATTTGAACCTCGTGCTTTATGGTCCAAAAAGTGAGGTAGATAGTTGAGATCTATTTAATCTTAAGAAGAAGTTCAAACTTGAGATTTGGAAATGAAAAACTTCTTACTAGTGTATACAGGAAATCACAACTAGTCACTTTTCATGAATCCTTATAGTTGAAGAAAACTAAGGGTGTCACAAATGCAGGTAAATTCGTCCGATCTATTCAAAATTATATGGATTTGGCTAAAAAACATGCCTAACCTTTATTAAAAATAATACTTCATTTAATACATAAAAATTATGAATTCAACATCAAATAATGAATAAAAAATTCATGATGAGACAAATATAATAAGAATATCAATGTATAATTATACAAAGCTCAACAAAAGAAGAATAAACTCAATTGGAATTCAAAACTAGATTTTTGATTGAATTTAATACTCAATTTAAAATAAAACTTCGACGTTGGGTGTGTGGAGGAACTCAGCCTAACGCTATGACAGTATTACATACCTGAAAGTGAACACTTTACTCGAAACTTGAAAAAACTTTGATGAAATGCTTGAAATCTAGCTTTTTTCTCTCTAGTTTTGCTTTCAAAGAATTCTAAGTGTAAATAAAAGAAAAGACCTATTGGTTATTCATAAGGGACCTAAAATAATCCCAAAATGCCTAGGATTTGATTAGAAAAGAATAAAAAAGATAGAACCACCCTTCATTAAGTCTGCTGGATCAAACCACGAATGGTATCTACATTCGGTGGATTCAGGATCATCTTCTGCTCGATCATCTTCTTCCTCGCGTCCTCATCCTCATTTTCTTCTTCTCCAGCAATTCTACCGTCTGGACAAATATCAATGGATGACGGAGTATTGCTGGAGTAAAAGCATGGCTCCGAAAAGACGGTGGGATTGGAGGTAGAGTGCTCAGATAAAGCTGGCTTAGGTAGTGGTTGCTCAGTGACGAAACTTTTTATATGATGTATGAATCCAATGTCTTCTCCAACCTATGTTGTTTATGATGTCATGCATGGACATGTACAATATTCTTCCATCCATTAAATTAAATTATATATGTTAATAGTATTGATACAACAATTAACAAATAATAATATATTCAATAGAATTTGAAAAAGATAAAATGTACGCAAACTTTATCACTATCTCATAAATATAGACAGACTATTTTCTGGAAATCTTCATCTCAAAAAATCGATAAAATTAAATTACTGCAAAGTGAATTAATGTAGATAAATTTATTTTGCCTTCTTACCCTTTCTGTAGTTCCCAGTTCCACTCCACCGTCCAACAGAGGAATACAAACGACAGTCTACAACATTGTGAAAATATAGATTAATTAGTAAACATAAGTTTTACTTATTTCTTTCATTTCAATTTTAATTAGTTTGTCTTATTTAATGTTAGGGGTGAACAAAATCAAATCAAAAATCGAATCAAATTGCAAACTAAGTCAATCCTAGAAAAAAAATTTAACTAGTGATTTGATTTGAATTGTTTTGATATTGACGAAAAAAACTCGACTATATTTGGGTTGGTTTGATTTTGACTTTAAAAAATTGAAAACTCATACGGATGGGTCCGCAACTAGCCTGGCAAGAGGCCCAGGTAGCCCGACGGCGTTGGCGGAGGCCTGGTAGGATTTTATGGGACGATGAACAGAAAACATGCGATTTCGGTAGTTTTCTGTGGGTGTTAGCCCATGGATCTGGGCCTGCATGGGGCTTCGGTGCAAGATTCATTTATCCTCTTAACATATTATTTTTAATTTGACTTGAAATTTCGAATGATCTAATAAAAGCTATAGTTCATAGATATTAATAAGGATAATAATCTTTTTGAGTTTCTTTTAATAAAATATTTACTATTTTTAAATATAGTTTTTAATTTATTATCTAGGTATACCCATATTTAGAAAATATTTATCATTTGTAGTAACTGTACTATGCATTAAAAGTGAATTATATATATACACACACATTTATTCGTGTAAAAAAATTGCATTATATGTTAAAAACGAATTATGCATGTTACATAGATGTATCATGTATTATACTATGTATAAAAATGAATTTACATGCAATATAGATGTATTGAAAATGTCTTAAAATGTATTAGACTTATTTTGATAAAAAATCTAATTATACATTTAAAGTAAATTATACATGTATTAAGATTAGTTTATATGGCTATAAATGGTAAATAATTTTTAAATATGATATATTAAAGTAAATTTTTCATATTAGTAACTCTAAAGCTCAGATCAATTCTAACACTAGCAACAAAAAAAAATTAATCCAACACTAAAAATGACAATAATAATGAATATTTGTCTTTAGTTTTACATTGAATTGGTAATTAAAATACATAAACTAATCTAAATTTTTCTTTAATGTTTGCTCATGTAATTAATAAGTCTTATTACACTTATTTTAGCATGAATTAATACTTTAAAGTTATTATATTTTCATGGGAAAATGCACAAGTACCCCCCCTCCCCAAACTATAACTAAAATTCCAGAGACACACTTAAACTTTAACTTGGTCCTATTACCCCCTTGAACTTATTTTTTCGTAATTAAATATCCTTTATTTGTCTAGTTAACATGCCTAACCAGCTAAATTATATTATGTGTAGTACACACACGGACCCCACATGCACCGTAGTCAAAGAAGGGACATTAAATTACGAAAAAAAGAAGTTCAAGAGGGTAATAAGACCAAGTAAAAGTTTAAGTGTGTCTTCGAAATTTTGGTTATTAATGTTAACAAATTAATATTTTGAATGATCTCTATAATAAAATTAAAAAATCATCTAAATAAATATAGTTGGTATAAAAATATATCAAAGATTTGGCCCAAACACACTTCACACAGATATTGCACAACTGCACAGTCGAAAAATGAGTACTATTTTTTATTTCGTTATATATATATATGCAATATAAGCATTTCACAGATATTACACAACTGCACAGCCGAAAAAATGAATACTATTTTTATTTTATTATATATGTATGCAATATAAGTATTTTTATCAAGTTTTGAAAGAAAAAGAACTAGAAGATCAAAATTTCTTACTTGAAGTCAAGTAGCGGGTCGTGACATGCTCTCAAATTTTCTCCGCTAATTTTTTTGATCTAAAAATACACACTGACATTTTTTTTAGGTCGAACATATCCCTAAAACTAATAGACCAGATTATATAATAAAATTTGGAGATATAAAATAGTTATTATTTTTAAGTTTGTGTGTTATTTTTTTATAAGCAAACTTTAGATAAATATTTTGAGTTATTAAAAATTGTAATTTAAAATGCACAACTACCTCCCCAGACATTAACCAAAATCCCAGAGACACACTTAAATTTTTACTTGGTCCTATTACCCCCCCCTTGAACCTATTTTTTCGTAATTTAATGCCCACATGCCACGTAGGCAAAGAAGGGGCATTAAATTACGAAAAAAATAAGTTTAGGAGGGTAATAGGACCAAATTAATGTTTAAGTGTGTCTCTGAGATTTTGATTATAGTTTGGGAGGAGGGGGGGGGGGTTACTTATGCATTTTTCCTATTTTCATTATGACTTATTTTAGTATGATTTGGTACTTTAAAATTATAATCATCCTCATTATGACTTATTTATTTGTAATATTTATTTTATGCGATCTCATTATTATGTTTTATTGAATATTTTTGTGTCTTCACTAATATCATATTTTGTATTTTTCTTTAAAAAATATCTTAGATATTTGTATTTTAGTAGGACTAAACAAATATTTGAATCATAAGTTAATTATATAAATATTTTATCAAAAAATTAGAAAAAAACTCAAAAACATGAGAATTTTGAAAAAAAGGTATAAAAGTCCAAGAAATTTGAAAAAACTCGAAAATCCAAAAAAACCCAAAGTTAAAAAACCCAAATTTTATTGGTTTGACTCAAAAACACGAGAATTTCGAAAAAAAATCTAAAAATCCAAAAAATTTGAAAAAAAACTCGAGAAAACCCAAGGTTGAAAAATCTGAGTTTTATTGGTTTGGTTTGATTTTTATATTTAAAAACCCGATAAAAATGGTTTGGTTTAATATTTAAAAAATTCGAACCAACTCGGTCCATGAACACTACTTAATCTATTTAAAAGATAATATGTCATTCATTTTCTTGATAATTATTTAATTTTAACTTTTTTCATAATATATTTAAAACTTGATAGGATCATTTGGTGTGAGTTATAAGTTATAATAATACTGGGATAAAATATAGGATTATTTTATCTCATGTTTGATTGGAGGTAAAAGGTAATCCTTGGACTATTTATTCTATCATTTTGCCTTAGTGATGTGATAAGTTATTCCATATATATGGTGGGATAACTTATCTCAGGCTAACATATCTCAAGATTAATTATCTTGGGATAACGTGTTGCCAACAAGGGCTGCTCAAGCATATTAGTGGCTTAAGGCAAAAATAAAAAAATTTATAACCTATTATTACTAAAATAAAAATTGAGGCTTCAAAAATTTGGAGGCCTAAGACGTTTGCCTTTTTCCTAATACTGTCGAGCCACCCTTAATTGCCAACAAAACGATCCCGAAAAGATAAAAGAACAATATATTTTAAATTTTAGATCACATAATTCAAAAAAAAAAATTTACTTCTTTAAATTTCATGTTAAATTAAATTAAATTAAATTAATTAAAACGGAGATATGTTTTTCTTTTAGAAAGTAAAGAAGCAGTCCCTATTTCTCAAGAAATTTTAATTTAACAATCATTGGAAAGCTAAAAATAATTCAAAGGGTCTACAGTTACCTGTATGCGGGCACTCTATGCATGCCAGTTCCGTGGATAAAACCCCAAAAAAAAAAAAGAAAAAAAAAGAGACTATTAAATTGCTTTCAACGAATAAATGACCAAAAAAAAAAAAATCCACAGTTTATCTTAGGGCGCAATTTTTATAATAATTTTTAGGTGATATGTTTAAGAGAGTTAATTGCTTTTTTATTTTATCTTAAATTATTTTTGTTTTAAGGAATAATTCGAGAATAACTAAAAAGACAAAAGTAAAAATTGAATATTCAATTTATGTCTTATTTTTATTAAGTAAATTATACATTATCTCACGAATTTAATAAATATGGGACTAGACATAATATCTTTGTTTGAGTCTGTATAATGACATTATTTTATATTCATCCATCTTACAGTAATGACACGTTTATAGATTTAGAACATTTACATATAAACCTCTCATAGCACAGATATTTATGTCATGTTTTCATAAAAACAATTCTCAGTTTTATATAATTCTACAGAAATGTTATGACCTTTCAAGTTCTAAAATTCTCCGTTTTAATTTTAACTATTTCTATAATATAGAATAAGGTTATATCACATAAATTAAAATGAAGATAGTTTTAAAAAACTCATTATATATGCATGATTAATCAAGACTAATAATAAACAGGAGCCACGTGAAATGACTAAAAAAATAAATTTCCTCTCCTTTATTTTCTTCACTCAAGAGTAAAAATTAGTTTCAATTACGCGTATTTCTTATCTCATAATATCGATTTGAAATTTAAAAAATGAAAATTGGTGGTAATACCTTTGCAAGAATAGCTCTACATATGTGATGTTTCTTTGAATAAGCCTTCCCTTGTAATCTTGTTTGATCAAAACAAAAAATCAGAGGTAATTAATGTCACATGATACTATTTTTTAATTAATTTATTATTCTATTAAAAATATTTATGTATTTGAAAATGATTTAACAAACTTCTCATTTTATGAGTGAGAAGCTATTAGTAGAGTTGTTAATACAGGCTGACTCACTTTATTCACGCTAGCTCAGACAGACTTTTGAATTTGACAGGTCAGATTAGACTGACTCTATTTTTTTTTGTGGGCCAATAAACAGCTAGCCAACCTATCAATACATGTGTTGTGGGTCTTGCCGGGTCAACCAATATTTTTTAAAAGTATATTGTTCTATAAATTTTTAAATTAAATTATAATTTAAAAATATTAAAACAAATAGCAACAAGACAATATTAAATGGAATTATTTTTACTATTACATATTATAAAAACATAATTTGTATCTAAAATTTAATATTTAAAATTTTTAAACGAACTTTGAATTTAGATTCTTATTATTTTTACAACAACAACATACCCAGTAAAATCCCACAAATGGGGTTTGAGTGG
This sequence comes from Solanum virginianum, assembly GCA_000787875.1. NCBI lineage: Eukaryota > Viridiplantae > Streptophyta > Magnoliopsida > Solanales > Solanaceae > Solanum > Solanum virginianum. The sequence goes on along the minus strand of DF357805.1, from coordinate 49,430 downwards.
ATTCTTATTATTTTTAGTACTTTATTTTATTTTTATTTTTAATTATTTTTTAATTCGTTTCATGGACTGACTCAACACATATTGCAAAAACTCCACAAATCAATATACTTATTCGGGCTGCGCTAAAAGTCCATTTTTGAAATAAAATCTTAGTCCAGCCGTGCTAAATTACGAATTAAGCCAAATCAACCCAACGGGCCTAGACCATATTAACGGTTCTAGGTTTACTTATGATAATTTATATAAAACAGGAAATCCAAATTTATCCCCATACGAAGAAAGAATTGAATCTTATCTCAGTAAAATGAATTTATCTTTGTGATATAAAGATGATCAAATAAACTCTGCAAAGTTTTCCACTTATATATATAATTGATTAATGATTAATACAGCAAAATTAGTTAGACCCCCAACAAGGAAGAAGAGTAAGCATTGAAGTTACCACATTAACTTATTTTAGCAACAATACATTTAATCTTATACTACTAACAGACTTGCAAGAGTTAATTAAAATCTATGAATGTATGGTCTCTCTATATTCAATGACTTATGGAAGTCACAGTTGAAGTTACTTCTTTTGTGTATTCTTGCTTTTATTTTGATGTAACAACTCTCATTCAGTCTCCAATTATTTACTTTCTACAATGAATATTGATTAATATTTCTGTCAGAGTCAAGATTTTCATTAAGAAAGGTTCAAAGAAAAAATGGCAAAAAGATTTTATCGAAAATCATTAGCAGCATTAGTTGTTAGAGTTAGTTACCACATTAGTTAGTGTTTCAGTTAATTAATGGTTAGTTAGTTAGGATTAAATGTAGGTGGTAATCCCATGGGAAGTAGGTATTCAGTAGTAGCATGGACCTCACTTGTACATATATATACACATTTCTGTACTTACTGTGGAATGTAATGAAGAACATTTCTTCTTCTTCTTCCAATTGATTTCTCAGATAACCTTCTTCCTTCTTCCATTCAATTCTTATCATGGTATTAGAGCTTCGAATCATAGTTTGATTCATTCGATTTATATTTTGTTCAAGAGAGATTAGCTCAAATCAATGGGATATTCTGCACCAAATGTCACTGCCGGGTCTGTGAATTCAGTTGAAATTCTTGATCAGATTGAGAGGAGACGCAGTCACCCTCTTTACTTACACAATTCAGATACTCCAGGTTGTGTTCTCACCACTGTACAACTCACAGGGACAGAGAACTACTCATTATGGAGTAGATCTATGCTAATTAATCTTTGAGCTAAGAGTAAGCTAGGGTTCGTGCTTGGAACCTGCAGAAGAAGTGATTACAAGGGAGAAATGGAGGAACAATGGGAGAAATGCAATGCATTTGTGCTTGCATGGATCATGAACATTGTGTCAAAGGAACTCCTTAGTAGCATTGTTTATGCGACAGATGCAGCAATGGTGTGGGATGATCCGAAGGAGAGATTTGACAAGTTGTGTCAAAGGAACTCCTTAGCAGCATTGTTTATGCGACAGATGCAGCAATGGTGTGGGCTGATCTGAAGGAGAGATTTGACAAGGTCGATAGATCTAGAGGATATCAACTACATAGGGAAATTTGTACTCTCAGTCAAGGTAATATGACAGTTTCTGTCTATTTCTCTAAACTCATATTACACAAATTTCATATTAACTGAGGTTGCTCTGGGATGAGTTTGATGCACTGGTTCCCTCACCTTCATGTAGTTGTGATAAGTCTAGAACCTATGTTGATCATCTAGCATGCTTGAGGTTATTTGCATTTTTAATGGGATTGAATGAGGTATATGCTCATGTTCGTAGCCAAATCCTCATGATAAGCCCTTTACCTAGTGTTGGTAAGGCTTATGCAATGATTATGGCAGATGAAGGCCAAAGGTTAACTGCTAGTTCACATACAGGAAGCTATATGCCAGAATAGATTGCTTTGTATGTAGGGAAAGGAAATTTTCCTAAGAAGTTTCAGTCTAGGAATAAGAATTGGGATCAAACTTGTGACTACTGTAAGATTTAAGGTCATGTGAGGGAGGAGTGTTATAGGCTAAATGGATATCCTCCTGACTGGAAGTTTAAGAAGAGATCAGGAGTACCAGTAAATCTGATGCAGAATAGTAGATATCAAGATGCTGTAAACCATGTAATTGCTGCACAAAATGAGATGGAACTTGTGGATGGTTTTGCTCCTGTTGCTCCTATGATGAAAGGGAAGAACACTGCCCCTGATTCTGGTTCAATCATGCCTATACAACCAACTTTTACTCCAAGCCAGTAGAGTAGGATCCTATATATGTTGGAGAGAGATGAAGCAGGTGCAAGCTCTATCAAGACACTAGACAACATGGCTAACATGGCAGGTATGATTACCATATCTAATGCTTTGTCTATGAATAATGATAGTACACAGGTCAAGATTGAAAAAAGAAAGGAAAATTGGATAGTTGATTCAGGTGCTATATGTCATATGACATACAAACTGGATAAGCTTTGTCATGCATCTAGTTGTTTAGATAAGAGGGTGCATTTATCCAATGGTGATGTTGCACAAGTGTCACACACTGGTTGTTGTATCACAGTTGATGGAAGAGTATTAGATGATGTGTTGGTGGTGCCTGCATTTAAGCACAACCTACTTTCAGTGTCTAAACTAACAAGACAATTGAATTGCTCAGTTAACTTTTTTCCTGAGTTTTTTGTGCTTCAGGACCTCTCCAATGGAAAGGTGAAGGGGATTGGTAAGGAAATTGATGGTCTATGCTATCTACCTGCTGTATTACAATGTGAAGAAAGCAAAGGGAATCAAACAGTGTTGATGATATAACATTCTAACACAGACAAGCTGCTATGGCGCAATAGACTAGGCCATCCTTCTACAAAAGTGTTACAATATTTGCTTATAGATAAGAATTTTAGTGACAATGATGAATGTAATAAGTGCTCTATTTGTTCACTTGCCAAACAGACTAGATTACCTTTTCACTTGAGAGTATGTCTAGGGCACTAGCTGTTTTTGACTTGATTCATTTGGATGTGTGGGGGCCTTGTAGGTTTGCTACTCATGATGGTTTTAGATTTTTTCTAACAATAGTTGATGATCATTCAAGAATGTGTTGGTTATATCTGCTGAAATTGAAGGGTGATGTGTTTATAGTATTGAAATCTTTCATAACACTAGTGAAAACTTAGTTTAACAGGCATGTTAAAAGAATAAGGACTGATAATGGGACTGAATTCTTTAACAATGAGTGTTATAGTTTGCTGAAGTCTCTTGGTATTGTTCATGAAATTAGTTGTCCATATACTCCACAACAAAATGGAGTTGTTGAAAGAAAACATATGCATATTCTTGAGGTGGCTAGAGCAGTCAGATTTCAGGGCAATATTCCTATCAGATTTTGGGGAGAATGTGTGTTGTCTGCTGTCTATTTGATAAATAGACTTTGTACTCCAATTCAAAAAGGAAAATCTCCTTATGAACAGTTTCATGGACATAAGGTAGACTTTCTATTCCAGTTCTAAAAAGAAAATCTCCTTATGAACAGTTTCATGGACATAAGGCAAATATTGATCACTTAAGAACTATGGGTTGTTTGTGCTATGCAACCAAGGTGCTCAAGCAAGACAAATTTTCTGCTAGAGCTGAAGCTTGTGTACTGATGGGATATTCACCAACTCAGAAAAGGGTGTTTACTATATAGCTTGTCTCAAAGAAAGCTTGTCACTAGCAGGGATGTTATATTCAAGGAAAACATGTTTCCATTCAAATAGGTACTCAACATGTAGCAACCACTATTTCCTGCTGAGCCAATTGCAACATCAGATGACTTTCCTATATGTGATGAAGATAGAGAGCTACTTGTGCCTATCTCTGCAGATGATGCACACTTGGAAGGTGATTCCATGGTTATGAATGATGCTCTACTAGAACTAGAGGCTACTCTTAATGAAGGACCTGTTGCAACTGACTTGCTTCCTACAAGAAATGAGGAAGTTCTAGTCAGAAAATTCACTAGAACTCCTCATCCTTCTATTTGGATGAGAGACTATGTGACTCAAACTTCCAAATCTCATTGTCACTCTCAAAACAACTATGTGTCTTATGACAGTATATCCTCTAAGTACAAAGCCTACTTATCTATGTTTTCCACAGATGTTGAGCCAAGGACCTTTGAGGAAGTAGTTAAAGATAAGAGGTGTATACATGCTATGCAACAGGAAGTGCAGGCCCTGGAAGAAAATGGCACCTGGGAAATAGTTGAACTACCTGAAGGGAAGAATATTGTTGGTTGCAAATGGGTATTTAAGATCAAATATAAAGCTGGTGGTCAGATTGACAGATTTAAAGCCAGGCTAGTGGCCAAGGGATATAGCCAAACTGAAGGGATTGACTACCAAGAGACATTTTCTCTAGTAGTAAAGATGACAACAGTCAGATCCATTACAGCATTGGCTGCTACTTAAAATTGGAACATCTTTTGGATGGATGTCTTTAATGCATTTTTACAAGGGGACCTACTTGAAGAGGTATATATGGAACTGCCCAAGGGATTCTACAGTGCTGAAAAGAATCAGAATCTTGTATGTAAGCTTGTGAAATCTCTATATGGACTTAAGCAGGCTTCAAGGCAGTGGAATGCCAAGCTGACAGAAGCATTGTTAAGTTCAGGCTATTCACAGAGCCATCTAGATTACTCTTTATTCACTAAGAAAAGGGGTGATGGATTGGTGATAGTCTTGGTATATGTTGATGATCTATTGATCACAGGGAATGATGCAAGGTTGATAGAAGAAACCAAACATACTTTACACAGTCACTTCAAGATCAAGGACTTGGGTGAACTTAAATACTTCTTGGGCATTGAATTTATGAGGTCTAATGCAGGTATTGTGATGAATCAAAGAAAATATGCACTTGAGCTAATAGCTGAAGCAGGTTTAGGGAATGTCAAGCCTAACATGACACCACTGGAATGTAATCAGAAACTGACTAGTGTTGAATTTGATCCAGACATCTTATATGAGGACATCCCAAGGTATCAAAGATTGGTTGGCAAACTACTCTATCTCACCATTACAAGACCATACATAGCCTTTGCAGTTCAGTCACTAAGTCAATTCATGCAAAAGCCTAAGGTATCACATTGGAAAGCTGCATTGAGGGTAATCAAATATGTCAAACTAGAGCCTGGAAAGGGGTTGCTTATGAGCTCTAATCAGAAATTTCAGTTAAGTGGCTACTGTGATGCTGATTGGGCTGCATGCCCAAGCACAAGAAGATCAGTCACTGGTTTTGTCTTGAAGTTTGGTGATTCACTTGTCTCTTGGAAATCACAAAAATAATACATAGTGTCTAGGAGCTCCACAGAAGCAGAGTACAGAAGCTTAGCTGTATTAACAGCTGAAGTGGTATGGGTTACCAGTCTGTTCAAGGAGTTGGGTGTAAAGTTGATAGAACCAGTTTTCATCTATTGTGATAGCAAATCAGCATTACAAATTGTTGTCAATCCGGTGTTTCATGAACGTACAAAACATATAGAGATAGATTATCATTTCATTAGAGAGAAGATCCAGAAGGGGCTTATCAAAACCATCTACATCAACACCAAGGATCAGCAAGCTGACTTGCTTACCAAAGCATTGGGAAGAACACAACATGACTTCTTACTAAGAAAGCTTGGATTATTGAACTTTTTCAATACATCCAGCTTGAGGGGGAGTATTGGAAATCATTAGTAGTTTGGTTGTTAGAGTTAGTTACCATATTAGTTAGTGTTTCAGTTAATTAATGGGTAGTTAGTTGGATTAAATGTAGATGGTAATCACATGAGAAGTAGATATACAGTAGTAGCATGGACCTCACTTGTACATATATATACACATTGCTGTACTTACTGTGAAAAGTAATGAAGAGCATTTCTTCTTCTTCTTCCAATCAATTTCTCAGATAACCTTCTTCCTTCTTCCATTCAACTCTTATCACCTAGTATGTCCACACATCCATCTCAATATTCTCATCTCTATAACGTGCATATTCTGAACATGTGAGTTTTTGATTAGCCAACAGCCCACTTCATATAACAAAACGGTCTAACTACCATTCTATGAGCTTACCTTTAAATTTGTATGGTATCTTTTTATCACACAATACTTCAAAGGCTCCAATTCGATGTATGTTGATGTCCCCACTACTTTGGATGATGGACCCAAGATATTTAAAATTTTCTCTCTTGGAAATAGATTGAGTGACAAGCCTTACTTTCATATCTACATCACTCCACATAATATTTAGTTTGCTTCCTAAATAAAAAATGAGCATAAATATTTAAGCAAAGCAACAAACTAAAATCAAAAACAGGAAGCAAAACAATAAACAAATGTCTAAAACTGAACAAGTATAGTGCAATTTATTTAGGTGTTTCTTGCTTTTATATAATGGGTAAAGATTTTTTTTTCTTTGTAATTCCATGTTTGGCATAGATTTTGTCGAAACTTGAAAAACAATAAAATTTCAAAGTCGTTGAAAAATAATTTTTGTATATGGACATGTATTTTTGTTGGATAAAATTAAAGCTTTGTGAGAGTGAATTTCAAAGTCTAAATTTAGTGATTTTACTAATACAAAATAAAATTTGATGATTTTACTAAATAAATTTTTAAAGTTGAATGGCATTTTGAAATATTACTCTAAATTGACTGTTGACTAAAGAATAATTTTAAAATATATCAAAATTTATTGAAAATTCTCAAAAATGCGAATTGGATTTGCTAATAAAGCTTCTTATGCACCTCAGGAGAATGAAAATTATCCCCAAAACAATTGGGGATAAAATTTTTGTTCATGCATACACACAGTGGAGAAACAGTGAAGTAATTTTATGTTAGAAAAAGAACTCTCAAATTTTAAGTTCAAACATTTATTTTGTGTAATATTACATTTTAGATTATTAATTATTGTAATATATAGTGATTTTAACATATCCTTTTTAAAATTAAAATTTTTTTAAAATTTTGGATAAATTTAAAGTTAAAAATAAATTATGTATAAATAAATAAAATTACAATAATAGTTTTCTTTTATTCACTTACATTATTATACAAATGGAAAAAATAAACCCACGTAAAAAAGAAGTTAATTTAACCTCTAAACTGGAATACTTATAAAAGTATTTGATGTCTAACGCTACAAATGTACATTAAAAGAAGAACAATTAGTAGCGTTATTTGATGATATATACATCTGTACTATTGAATAAGAAATCTCTTTGTTCTCACGTTAAAGGAACATTGTGACCTACTTTTATCAGAACAGCATCTAAAATACAGCACACATATGCTAAGGAAAGCGACCAGCTATTCACATTTGATACAGCCATACAGAAGACGGACAAAGAGCAAACAGGCATGAAAGGCAACAGTACCTAGCATAAGGAAGACGCCATAGCTAACACAAGCCATATATCCGAAGAAGAATGCCGTTTGCATGAAACCATTCATGTCTGACCGCGAAAAGTAATAGTACAAGGAATAACCAAATAAGTACAAGCCACTCGATCCACCACAAAGAAAAGACCTGTTTCAAGTGAGCAATTAGTCAGTCACAAAGGCATAGCAAAATATTTCGACTGCTTACCAATCAGCGCTAACCGCTGAAGTTCAAGCATTTATAGGTAAGATAATTTTACATAGAAAATGCTGCATAAGAAGATAACTACAGCCTTAAACTCGGTGACCTACTGTCCTCGTGGAAATAGCCTATAGTGCAAAGTTAAGGCTATGCTATCCTATAAGCTAAATCACTGAGATGGCAAAATTAAGGGATCCTTAAGAACCACCATAAGGTAAGCCAAGGTACCAGCACCTCTTGTACAACCAGTAGAGATTCAGGGGGGCTTCAATAGACGATAACTTAGAAAAATCTACTCACATCTTTAGAAAGTAAAAAAGCAAATGAAGACAAGGAGCTTTTTAATATGCTGGTCATGCCCCTCAATTCTTTAAGAGAGGAAGGGAGTTCAAACCTCAAGTAAATGAGAGTAGGAAACTCTCTTATCAATTAAGACTGGTAAGAATCACAAAACTAAACTAAACCCCACCCTAGTATGGCACTAAAATTTAGACAAATGTTCACTATTGGCTTTATTTAAAGAGATAAGTTAGAATGGAAGCCTTAAACAAAAGTTAGAAACTAAAATTTTAGTGTGTAGAAGTAGAATTGAAAACAAAATTTATTCTACAAACACATTCATATAAGGAGTCCCCCACAGTGTTTCTATGGCAATACTATCCTTTGGTGTTAGATCAATAACCAGTCATCATCCAACAGTCAGATGAGTGAGCCTCGATGACTCGGATGCATGAAGAAATGACAGCACTGTTCAACAGATAATTAGGTTCACTTTGATCGCCGAACTAAAACCCTGAAATTTCTTTTTAGTATCATATCACCTGTATGAGCCAAAACATATGAGTCCCTTACAGTTTTTATTCCGTTTTGGTAACTAAAAGTTGTAAGTGAGGGTGCACAGGTCTTTCATCTAGTGGTAAGAGAACAGCACGTGACATGTGGGTGAGGGGCATGTCATAGATCAAACTCTACCACAGACAAAAGTCTGATATTACAGTGGAGAGGGCCAAAGGGTGGCCCACTATCCAGCGAGTTTCAAAGGAATTTCTCAGTTCAAAAAAAGTTATGGGGAGACTACCAGCAGTACAGGGCCAAGGCATGCCACAGGCCTGATGAGAACTTAAGTCAAATTTATGGACCCAGAGAAATGGTTACAAAAAAATCGAACACGAGAAGACAAGACTTGTTTAAAGAGCATTGACTGTCTTGTGATCATAAACTACCAAATGTAGACAAGAACCAACTAAAGGGAGACATAAAGAATTGAGGAAAACAAAGATGTGGAAATTCTCCCACCAGCTTATTTCCAAGAAGAGCAAATCAATCTGCTTTGGATAGAAGATCAATGATAATTTAAACCTTATGAAACAAAAATAATATACAGTAAATGTATTATAGTTATAAGATGAGAAAAGCCGCACCTCCACCACCATTCATGATCTTCTACGGCAAGTTGGAAGTATGTCATTGCAATAGAGACAAGAGCAGTTGTTATCAGAAGGAGAATGAATACAACAAAAAGAATGCCATACATTGTGTATATCCTGTAACCCCAAACACTTGCAAATATGTAATATAGCTCAAAATTGATGACAGCAAAAGGCAAAACTCCTGCCAACGCCATTTGGGGTATGACACTCCTGTACCAACGGTGTGGGGGAACATCACGAGGACACTTTGTGGTGTGACAAGGAGCTTGAAACTCAGACCTTATTCTCTTCCCAGAAAATGCACCTAACAGAAGTGAAGGTAATGGAAGAAAAACCCAGAGGAGAAGTACAACCACTATTGTGTCCAAAGGAAGTGCTGCAGTAGACCCATAGTTGATCGCAACAATATTAACGAAAAAGAAGATTAGAAACAAGGGGCGAGAGAATATTCCTCCCGTCAGCAATAGAGTTCTTAGCTGTCATGCCAAAAACAAGTAAATAAGGTTATCTATACAATATTCTCTTAAGAGCTCAATTTGAAAGAAGTGTTAAACGTAGGCAGAATCCTGCATATCATACCCATTTGCTTCCTTCGAGCTGATGACAAATAGAGACAGCAGAAAATCCAGCAACTGCAGAAGTTATTGCATATATGATGACCAAGGCAGCGGGCAAAACTCCTCGATCATATGGTTGAAAAACACCAAGCATGCCTAAACATAGAGTGACCACCACACTGCAAAACATGATCAAGAAAAAATCCCTAATAAGCATAAAATTTTCACAAATACTTCATGTTGGATTTTTGCTTCTTATTTAAACAAGATGATCTCAAAAATTACTGACACTGCCAACATTTGTGTTCCACAACCAAGTGATGCAGAAAGCAAATACTTGCACTTTGGGTACCGGAAGACATCACCATGAAGGCTTTTCCACCCAGTTTCTTCCTGGTTATCAGAAAATTCTTCATCCTGTACAAGCCTTTACAAGATTTTGAGGAAGGAGTATCTTTAGTCTGATACTAAGGTCAAAACATATCATACTTAAAAGAACAAAATGGATATTTGTTCTTACTTATAAATATCTCTCCTCAGGACTCGCAAGTAAACTGCTCCCAGACATGACATCAAAACGAAAATTGTCACACATGAGTTTAAAATGGAGAACCAGTGAATTTCTATGTGACGGGGAAGAGAAGAAAGATGCGTGTATTTGTCCATTCTCTTTTCAAATGGGGTGTTAGTTGCCTTCCACACCACTGTGTACAGGAATTCCACATCAACTTCCTCGTCATTTGTTACATCAGCTGTAAAAGATGAATCCACTCTAACTAGGATCTCAATAACATGGTCCTTATGGTAATAAATTTCAAATTGATAAAATGTAAAAATGTGATATTTGTCAATTCCCTCCTCGACCTTCCCGATGAACGCCCATATTGGCAAGTCATCATAGTACATCTGGACATAGTAATCCAGTGCAACAGCAGTTCCAAATCGTGCAACTTCCTCCTTTGTCAACCTTTTTTTACATATAACTTCGGCATCCTTATTCACTAAAAACTCGAGCTTATATGGAGCAAATGTAAGGCGATCTCCATTCAACACTTCACCAAAAGATTCTTTCTTCTTTTCCAAATTATTTGTCAATGTTTCAGCACAATAGGTAACCAATAAGACTAATAGGAAAACCTAAAGAGAAGATTGACAAAAACAAAAGAAAGGAAAGAAAAAAAAAGAGATTAATGTGTGATAAGAATGGTGGATCCTTATTCAGAGTTATAGACAATCAAGAACTTAATAAAGTGAAAGAAGAAAACCTGGTCGACAAAATGGAAGATTGAAATAAGCATAAGTTTCACTGCAATAGAAAAATTGGAATAAAGAAAAATAGTAAGAAACATTAGAGAAATATTTCATTTCATTTGATATAATAAATGCCTAGCAAGATTGTCTGAGGCCTTTGATGACCGCTATGGTTTAATCCACAAAGAGATATTTCTGATTCATAAATTATAGTACCCTCATTTTCTATTGACCAATTCCAAGGTTTTTATCAGATTTATAATCAGGTAGAAAATAGATATGACATAGGCTATACCAAGGTACCATCCACCACAAGCAGAAAACAAATATTATATTAATAAAATTGATCAGAAGACAATTGTAGGAGCATGATTTATTAATATCTATGAAGCTATGAAGAAAGTGTTTTCAAATAGAAACTACATCGATGGGGGAATTTTACATGATACTGAAGTATTGATGAAGTGATTCTTTTAACCCCAGTTTTGGGATTACACTAGGTATTTTGTTTTGTTGTTAACTAACCGATTAATGGAACTATATACCTGACACTTAACTGAAATATGGATGACATTTCTTGAAAGACAACACAAAAGCATCAAACACATAGTGATGGAAATGTTTAAGGCATCTACCTGGGATTAGAGAATGGGCCAACCTTATTTGCATAGAAAGGGACTTCATCTCCAATTTTATACCGATGTGTAGAGGCATCTGACAGTACTAGGCATTCAAGACTCATAATTACGGTTGTAAAAATGAGTATTACCACAGGTTTATCCATTCTTCTTTGGCTTTTTAAGCAGATGAAAAATATGAAGTCAAATAAAATGACTGCTGACTAGCACCAAGCTGAAAAAGAGAATGAAAAAAGAAAAAAAAAATGATCAAGGCACACGAATTATATTTTAAGACTTATAATCTTAAGAAACAAATGTGTGAATCCTAATGTAACAGTATGTCCCATTTCTTGACTATATATATATATATATATATATATATATATATATATATATATATAGAACATGAGAAAGTTTATGTGTTTGATGTGTTCGTTGTCATTTATATTTAGGTAAGGGTGTTTTGGAAACAATTGAAGTTGGAACCTTGGACTTATGACAACAAGTGAAACATGCCATAACTTCAAAGATGCAGAAGGATTAATCTATAAAGGATTGATAATGATTTTTGAAGACTTGTAACTTTGAAGTCTAGTTTCTAACTGTTCAAACAATTTGCTGTTTGGTCAAAGATATGATCATTTAGTGAAGGTGCACATTACTCGGGGATAACCCTTGATATAGCAGAATGGAGAATGTTGGTGGGATGCATCCGAGGCCATTTTGGCCAAGAAACTCTATGGAAAGCTTGATGCATCGCATCAAATGCTTCTGGCAGCGAAGCTTTGAGGATATTTAGGAGATTTGAAGTGTGTCCAAACCCTCTAGTATATAAACCACAACTCCCAGCTATTTTCTCAATGATAACACCACATAAGGATGGGAAAAACACCTTTGACTCTTACTATCCATATGAACTAGGATTTATCCCCTGGACACGGCTTCCAGCAGCGGCTGTAAGGGTTATGATACTAACACACAGAGAGGAAGCCTAAGCGAGAAAAGGAGAAATTAAAGCTAGATATGATGCCATTGATTTTGTTGGAGGAAGATCCACAGGAAAGAGAATAGCTTTTTCTAAAGAAACAACAACAAATAAGCTTTTCCTCACCGAATTGTGAAGAGGTATTGAAGGGGCTAACATCCCGTCAACTCCCCATAAGACTTTGAGGTAAGAAGCCAAATTACCCTAAGAAAATCAAGTTCGATCCAGATGCTGAGACAGCACGCAAGAACAGAAGCTGACAACACGCAAGAACAGAAGCATTGTTAGCTTTGATATGGCAATCTTGGTGAGCCACACTTTTCAGCCATGCCATTGAGATTTTTTTGGTTTTAGTAGTTTAGTCATTTTGTATTGTACTCTGTTCACTCTATCAACTCCCTTTGATTGTATAGTAATAGCATCCGTTTTATTGAATGTATGATTTTGTTGAGGTTGTACCCCAAACTTTATGCTTAATATACTATGAGCTGATACTATATACTTGGTGCTGGGACATATTATGTGGTTTAAGCATAAGGCTTGATAAAGATTGTTGTTGTATGGGATCTAGCTAAGACATGAATCCATAGATAGTTCTATAAACCGGGAAGGCTATTTCCTGTGACTTCTTTATATGTTTGGGTAGATGAATCTTCTATTTGCTACTAATTTTTGGCAATTTGGAATCTCAATATCCTTTGACCCGAATACGAGTTATATACAGGTTGCTAAATGACATGGAACTAAATTAGGTGAGGGCATGTACTGTAAACGCTAGTACATTCCCCAGTTAGATGAAGAAATGCTGCAGAACACACATTAGGCTGAAGCCTTAATTTTAACTAGTTCTCATGGTGAAACTGTGAGTGCTAGATGCATCAAGGGTAACACTTTCAAAATGTTCAAAGGATAGAGCACAATCATAACTTACAATAGATAATATCGTATGGAGTAGGGATAAATCACCAATCAGCACCCAAGTTAGTGCCCCAGTGTTGTGAAATGCACTGTTAAAAAATTCTCCTAATTTACAATCTTGTAAGTTAAATGGTGAATCATATATAATCTGCTAATTTAAGCACACATCATTAGGACATAACAGAGAGCTAGTCAGAGTGAACAATGACACTGCATAATTTTTGCTACAGATAATGCTTGAGAGTTCCTTACAGAGAGAGAGAAAGAGAGAGAGAGGGGGGGGGGAAGTCTCCAAGCAGCAATTGCAGAGAGGAACAAGGACAAAGTCAAGGGATACCCACCTATCTTTACATCAATACTTTGAATGGAATAGTCAAACAAATAGTCTTTATTTCCATCAAAACTTTGAGAATCATCTGTTTCGGACACTACCTTTTTTCTTTTTTTTTTAATTGAAGTAGGAGACAAGTATGAAAAAATCTCAAAATTTAGAGCAAATTATTAATTTTATTTTATTATTGATAGTCTTAAAAATATTTTTTTATTTGATTAATTAAACTTAAAAAAACTTTTGATTACCCTTGAATTCTCGTCAAATTTAAAGTATTTTTAATACTTCTCTCGATATTTTATTCAAATCTCTATACTTCTACAAGAGTTTGACATCATTTGCTATTTCACAGTTCAGTTAGTTAAGTAAAGGGTGGGCTATGAATAGTTCAGAGATGAAATTAATAATTCGTAGGGGTATTTTCAATAGTTCAGAAGTGTTTTTAATACTTCTCTCTTTGAAGTTTGATTGACCAACTAAATTACAATTGTACTAACTTCTAATGGTGGTATTTGAGTGTTAACCCAAAAAAGAATGACTTCTTTGTTGTGGGATGTATTTACAATGGTAACGGGTTGAACTTTATACTGTAATTATGGTCACGAATCATAAAATTAACATATTATACTGCTTTCAAGGTGTTAAAATTTCTTTTGATATGATTTATAATACCTCGCATTTAGAAGGTCGAATTATGGGAGATTGATGCAAGTTTAGTTTTTGGTGCAGCCATGTATGAGCCCTATCTACAACTCGTGACTGGATTAACAGGTTGTAGATAGCCCTCATAGATGGGGTAGGTACTTGATAAAATTCTGAAAGTTGGGGGACTGATATACGAAGGGTATCTACGACCCATAAATAAAACTATAGGCCGTAGAGATAGGCTCATCGATTGAAGGATCAAGTTTCTGAAGTTGGGGATTTAAACGGGACACAACCAGGTATGGGTCGTAGTTTGATTGATGAGTCATCAACAGACTTTGTGGTTGACATTTGAGATGTAAAATTTTCTAAGTGTTGAGTGAACCTATGCGGGGTATCAACGATCCATAAATGGAACTATAG
>DF357805.1:16171-28397 GCA_000787875.1 Solanum virginianum | reverse complement strand
CTTTCTGTCTAAAAACATACTGCAAGCTCGTATAGTCAGTGAACACATCCACATGTACTCTATACAGGTAGTGGCACCAGATTTTAAGTGTAAATACCATCGCTGCCAACTTTAGATTATGGGTTGGGTAGTTCCTCTCATGAATCTTAAGTTTTCTGGAAGCATAGGCTATCACTTTCCCTCTCTGCATCAACACACATCCCAATCCAACTCTCGGAGCATCACAATAGATTACAAAATCTTTCGTCCCATCGACCAAGGTTAGGACTGGTGCAGTAGTTAGTCTAATCTTTAATTCTTGGAAACTTTTCTCACATTCATCGGACCACTGAAACTTGACCTTTTTCTGAGTCAACTTAGTCAATGGTGTGGATAAGGAAGAAAATCCCTTAACAGATCGGCAGTAGTAGCCTGCCAACCCCAAGAAACTTCTTATATCAGTTGGAGAGGTTGGTCTGGGCTAGTTCTTAACCACTTCAATCTTTTGGGCATCCACTCGAATACCATAGCCGAAAATAATATGGCCTAGGAAAGCCACAGACTTAAGCCAGAATTCACATTTTGAGAATTTCACATCTAACTCATGGTCCTTAAGTGTTTGGAGGACAATTTTGAGGTGATTTGCATGCTCTTATTTATCTCTTGAATACACCAAAATATCGTCAATGAATACAATCACAAACATATCAAGATATCATATGAACAATGTATTCATCAAATCCACCCGTAGGTGCATTTGTCAACCCAAAAGACATGACCAAGAACTCAAAATGGCCATATATAGTCCTAAAGGTTATCGTTGGAATATCACATTTCCTCACTTTCAACCGATGGTAGCCAGATCTGAGGTCTATCTTTGAGAAAAAGAGGCATCCTAAAATTGGTCAAACAAATCATCTATCCTTGGGAAAGAATACTTATTCTTTATAGTGACCTTGTTCAGTTACCTATAGTCAATATACACTCAAAAAGACCCATCTTTCTTTTGAACGAAATAGGACAGGAGCACCCCAAGGAGAAACACTCGGTCTTATGAAGCCCTTCTCTAACAAATCTTTCAATTGTTCTTTCAACTCTTTCAACTCAGTAGGGGCTATCCTATAAGGTAAAATTGAGATAGGTTGGGTGTCCGAAAGAATATCAATCCTAAAGTCAATCTCCCTATCAGGAGGGACCCCATGCAGATTCTTGGGAAACACTTTAGGAAACTCATTCACAATCGGGACTAACTCAAGAGTAGAGGACTCGATATCATCAAATTTAACTCTCACAAGGCAGTAGATACAACCCTTAGAAATCATCTTTCTAGCTCTAAGATATGAGATAAACTTTCCCTTAGGTGCTATGGGATCACCCTTCCATTCTAGAACCAGTTCATTTAGAAATTGGAACTTGACGGTTCGGGCTCTACAATCAACAGAGGCATAATATTTGTGGAGCCAATCAATGCCAAGGATCAAATCAAAATCAGTCATATCTAACTCAATAAGATCAATGGTAGTATCCCTATGATGGATGGACACCACACAAGCTCTATAGACTCTTTCATCTCAAATGGACTCACCCACTGGAGTAGAAACATCATAAGGTTCAAGAAGACTCTCAGGGGTTCTATCAAATCTACTGGCCACATAAAGAGTTATAAAAGATAATATGGCACAAGAATCCATCAACACATAACAATTAATAGAAAAGACTCGAATCATACTCATCAATATATCTGGGGAATTTTCCTAATCATGTCAACTACCTATGGCACACAAATGGTTTATAGCTCCGGTTGTGCCCGTCGTAGTACCTCTCTGATTTCCCTTAGCTGGCAGGGTTAGTGTAGAAAATTAAGCCTGGTCAACCCACTTTGGACAATCTCTCTAATAATGACCCACTTGGACACACTTGTACCATACGTCACTCCTCTCACGAAATCTCCCCAAGTGCAGTTTACCATACTTGTCACATGATGGCTTATACAATGAACCTTGAGCCACACTTACTTGGGACTAAGACCCATGGGCTCCAATATTCTGGGACCTATGATCATTTCTGACTCTAGATGCGAGTGCACTAGCAGATGATAGTGTTGGAAATTGATTCCCCTTCCCTTTCTTTCCAACCTCATAGTTAGAGGTTTTTTCCTTTTTATTTCTAAATTCCTCTTTACAATTTTGTCTCTCCTCATCAGCCTGTTGCACAAAAGTTATCAATTTCCCTATATCATGTCACTCATGAGCATAGCTCCCTTCCCATCTCTCTTTGGCCCTCTATTTAACCCATTAACGTACATTCCCATCCTCCCCCTCATATCAGTAACCATATTTAAAGCATAGCGGAATAATTGTGTGAACTTCATCCCATACTCCTATATAGTCATGGAGCCCTGTTTCAAGTTTAAGAACTCTCCTACCTTTGCCTCTTTTGTTTCCCTTGGTAAGAAACACCCCAATAAAGCTTCCTCAAACATAGCCCAAGTCATCACGGGGGCATTCTCTCCTCTACTTTTCTTCCATTGGTCATACCACAGTCTAGCCACATCCTTTAGTTGATAAGCAGCCAATTCCACTCTGTCAACATTAGCCAAATGCATCACTTGAAACACTTTTTGAAGCTTCTCCACATAGTTCTCAAGATCCTCGGTGGATGCAGACCCTGTAAACTCAGGCGGATTCATCCTTAAGAATTCTCGGACCCTCAAAGTGCCATGGGCATCCTGTTGGGTAGCTTTTTATCTTGTAGCAGGTGCTGTGATAGCCTGGGCTAAAGTTTGGATAGCCTACCGAAGCTCAGCATTGGAGACCTCATCTTGTGGGGCTGCGCAACAGGGGCAGCTTGTTCCATGGGCTCCTCATGTCGTTGAGGCTCAGGTGGATTGACATTCTATCTAGCGGGATGTCCTTTAACTCTGATGGCTCTTGTAGAAGGAATAATCATAATTCTGCAATGCGCAAAGCACAAATTAGAATAGAACTTTCATAGAGCATAACTCTATAGCACAATGCTAAACATGAATGAAGTGAAACAATTCTTAATGTCCTATAGCCTCCTGCTTATCGAGTGTGGTCGATAACACATCTATAAACAAGACTCTAAAGGCTCCCTAGGACACTTGAACTCATGCCCTGATACCAAGCTTGTCATGCCCTGGGAGGGGACCCAGGACGTGGCCAGCATCGAGAGACTATCGCTAGTCCCCAAGTGAACCACTTGGTCTTATCACGTTCATTCATTCGTACATTCTACTAATCAGCGAAAGACATAAGGAATATAAATGGGCATATCTTATCATCTAGTCTTAAAATAATAATAATAATAATAATAATAATATAATAAAAGTCTAGTAAAAAGAACTAGCTCACAATCTTAACAATCAATATTCTACCCTAGTCTATGAACCGTCTATTACTATCAAGTGGTGCCAATGACAAACCCATAACTATCTTAAATCAAAATAAAACTAAGCAAATCTAACTCTAAAGTAAGATGAAAGTAAAATAATGAATCCTCTAAAATAGGGGAGGCTCACCAATCAGCTGAACATCCAAAGATCCTCAATAATACGCCTGCTAATAATCTCTATCTCGTGCATCTGCATCATAAAATGATGCAGCATTAGAGTGGCATCAGAATGTGTAATGTATGATTTGTAAAATAGCTAAATGAAACCAAAACAGGTAGAATGATATAGAAATAACAATCAACTCAATATAGAAATCAATCAATATGTCAAATATCTATCTAAAGCAAGAATAAAGAGTAGACATATGACCCATCAAACAATCAACTTATCAATCAAATTAGACTCGTCTCAGAAGGACTCGACTCATCTTAACTCATCTCGTCTCGTCTCATCTCATCTCGACTCAGAGTACTCATCTCATCTTATCTCATCTCAACTCAGAGTACTCAGTTTGGCAACTTTCTGAGAGTTTCTCTTATCCGATAATACTCACTTATGAGCCAGTGATTGTACAACAATCAAGCCGATGTTGCCACAACCATTCTGTACTTTCCAGGTAGAGAAAGAATCAAAACCACAAGGACAAGTCCAAATGGAGACAGCAATCCATAAGTCCTCTATTGATTTAGGGACTTCTAATTAGAGGGAACCTCAACATATATGATGTGATAGCCCTAATCCTTACCTACGCTTTGCTACATAGTTTGACGAGTACGAGTTAGTTTAACTCTTACTCTTTCAGTGCTCGATACTCCTCCTATGACTCAATGCTCATAAAATAATTCATCTAATCAAACTATCTCCATCAAATCATCTCAATCTGAAACAACCCCAAAAAAGGCCCGAAAATGTGCCTCAGAAGTGCCCAAAATTTTAAGTTCTATATATCTCAAAATACGTGCATGATATCAAAAATTCCAACTTTATATTCTTGTTTAGGGGTCAAAATTAGAGGAAAAAGGGTCTAACCCTGATTTTAGAGCAAACAAGTAGCAATTTCAACTTTCTAAAATTTTGATTTCTAGAACCGATCTACGACAGTACCGCGATGCACAACTGTCGCAAATGAGTATAAATCTATCCTCCATGATAGGTACGCACTGCAGGGGGTACGACAGTACCGCGATGCACAACTGTCGCAAATGAGTATAAATCTATCCTCCATGATAGGTACACATTGTGGACCATATGCAGACCTGTGTAAATTTTGCCCAATTAGTTTTCTTGCGGTCCAAGACTTTTAAGTCTTGAGCCTAAGTATTCTCAAATGTGAAAATGCCTATACTTAACCAATTTTCACCCTCGTATCATTGTAAATATTCCTCAATACTCATTTAAACACTTAGCCAATATTTCATCTCCTGAACTCAAGTCTCAAAACCCTCTCTAGATCTAAGGATTTCCTCTCAAGCTTTAAGTCTCCATCTCCAATCTTCATCGAGTTCATCTCCAGAGCTAAGGTATGTGTGTTTCTTTCATGGGTTCCTTTCACCCATGATACCCAAGCTCTCTTTACTCAAAAATTGTATGATTTAAAGATGATTTATTCATGGGTGTTATCTATTATGAAAATTACTGCACACCATGTTGGAATTGTGACTGTTTTACTATGTTTAGAGCTATGAATCTAAGGTCTATAGTGAGGATTGATGAAGGATCTTGATGTATATTGTTTAAGAATGTTACCAAGTATCTATTGATAGCTTTACACTAATTTTTCTAGCATGATTTCACTCTTATATTGCATGATTTTACACTACCATTACACACCTTCTAAGTGTTTGATAAAATATTCGGTTATGAATTCTTGAGGATTGAAGTTCTAATGCATGTATTATGAGTTAAATGACTAAATAATGATAGAATAATGATGAAATAATGATGGAATGATGATGAAAAGGAATGTATGTGTATGATGATGAAAGGAGCATATATATGTATGATATTATCTTTATATAGTGTTGGGGATGACCAAGCCTAGCTCGGGGGGTTATAGGACCTGGTAACCTATTGAGGGGTTGGTACCTTAGTCACCTACCTCAGGGGGTGGTAGGCTCGGGTAACCTTATTGGGGCTTGGTACCCATCAACCTTGATGAGGGGGTTTGTACTCTATCAATCTTAGTGGGGGGGTTTGTACTCCATCAACCTCGGTGGGGGTTTGTACTCCATCAATCTCATGAAGGAGTTTGTGCTTCATCAACCTCATGAAGCGGTTAGTACCTTATGCGCCTATCCAAGGGGGTGGTAGGCCTTGGCTTTCACTATAATGGTCACTCCTTACACTCGTATTATGTTTTATATAAGCATGGTTTTACTTCAAGCATCATTCATACATGTCATATTGTTAGTATGCTATATATTGCTTATGATTATGCATTTTTTCTATGATGCCTATCTTTTTTTGCGTTGCATCCTACATACTTAATCATTCAAATATATTAACGCATACTTTATGCCTACATGATATCACCATGTAGGAACCGATGTACAGATTGATCATCCTCCTCAACTGACTAGTATAACTTCTATCAAGCTTATTGGTGAGTCCTCCATTCTGAGGACATTAGTTATACTCTATTGCTATGTATTAAGATTTTCTCTCTTTGACTTACGTATTGACTATGAGTATGAGCCCAGTTGCTTTGTCTTGGCCCCCACTCTTATCTATATAGTAAAGATGTTGTTGGACATGTTATATATCTATCCTAAGGGCTTGACTCTATTGAATCTTGATGTTTATGATATGGAAGTGTATCCTTAGTCCTAATTTCCCTTTGTTTACATCTATCTCTTATTGTCATTCTACTTGCTTTCGCGACCAAGGATGTGTAATGATATGCTATGGGGCTTGTTTGGGGTTCCTTCGGGTTCCCCATTCGCTGGTTATGTCTAGACCCTAGGCTTGGGTCATTTCAAAAAGTGGTATCAGAGCTCTAGATTGTTAGATCCTCAGAGTCCAACATACCACGTTAATTAGAGTCTTATTCATAGTTGTGTTGTGCACTATAACTATGAGTAGGAGCCTATGAGATATTTTAGAAAATATTTTCCTTCTTCATGTCCTAAGTCGTGCTATAGAGTTAAAGTAAGCTTTCCCCTAACGATTGTTCTTTGTTATGCTAGATCATGCCTAATACGAGGGGAAGACAAGCCTGCACACCTGAGAAGCAACTAGCCATTGGAGAGCTTAGAGATGCTCTCATCTTGCTTGCATAAGTGGTGGCTAATCAAGCCAACTAAGGGGCTACAACCCCTCATGCTCCTACACTGGCTCTCAAGTAAGAGACTTCATGAGGATGAATCGCCCGAAATTCCATGGGTCAAAGGTGAGTGAGGACCCCCAAGAGTTCATTGATGAGGTCCACAAAATTTTGTTCATCATGGGTGTGAGACTGGAGGATAAAGCAGAGTTGGTGGCCTTCCAACTCAAATGGATAGCATAAATATGGTACAACCAATGGAAGGATGAGAAGGGAGTTGGTTATGTGATACTTTGGGAGGAGTTCAAGATGGTGTTCCTTAATTGGTTCTTCCTCTTTGAACTTAGGAAAGCTAAGTTGGTGGAATTTATGAATTTGAGACAAGGATCCATGAGTGTGAGGGAGTATACCCTCAAGTTCATTTTGTACTGACCCCTGTTTCTTCGGGGGCTGTATTTTATGCCCGTAGGTTTTGACGTGCAGTCTTAGGACCTCCATTACAGGTTGACGAGCTCTCCTACTCCGGTTTTCAAAGTTTTCTTCTCATTTAATTGCCGACCCAAGGTCGAGAATGAACAAATTTGTTATGGGAGTCTCCGACTTAGTTAGTGAAGAATGTCGGTCCACCATGTTGATTAGTGACATGGACTTGTCACAGTTGATAACCTATGCCGAGCAAATAGAAGAGTAGAAATTGAGAAAAGGGTAAGTTCCAAAAGAGTGGTTGGTTCCATCAAGGCCAAAGTCCTGCTCATGCATTTGATAAGAGGGTTGCAAATGACTTCCGAGGGCCCAAGGTGTAAGGGGTGTGGCCCCTATTGATATCTGTCCGAAGTGTGGTAAGGGTCACGATGGCCCATGTTTGAGGAATATCGGTACTTTTTATGGTTGTGGGGAGATAGGCATAAGGTGATAGACTGCCCTCAAAATCGTAACAAGGGCAAGGAGGTTCATCCACAAGGTGCTAATGTTGTCCCATTAGGGAGAGGTGGCTGATAAGATGGTGCCCAAGGGCACAACCGATTTTATATTTTGCATCGGAGGTAAGGGGTTGATGAATTCCTCGACATTGTTATCGGTATGTTAAAAATCTTTGATTTGATGTGTAAGCATTGATTGATTCAGGTGCTACTCTTTCTTTTGTCACCCCCTTTATTGTCCAAAAGTTCCATGTTGACCCTGAGTTATTGCATGAGTCATATGAGGTGTTTACTCTTATTAGTGCATCTATTGTTGCTAGAAAAGTTTATAGAAGTTATCCTATTTGCATCTTGCATAAATTGTTGCCTTGTGATCTTGTTGAATTAGACATAGTTGATTTTGATATCATTCTTGGGATAGATTAGTTGCATGCCTACTATGCTTCTATTGATTGTAGAACCCGTAGGGTCAAATTTCAATTTCCAAATGAACTCGTCCTTGAGCGGGAAAGTCAAGATGTGGTGGTCAAGGGTAGATTCATCTCTTGCATTAAAGCCCGTATGTTGATCTCTAAAGGGTATCTTTACCATCTTGTAAGGGCTAGGGATGTAGAGTATAAAGTTCTTCCCTTAGATTCAGTTCTGGTTGTAAATGAGTTTCTTGATATCTTCCAAAATGACCTTTCCGGTGTTCCTCCCAAAAGGAAAATAGACTTTGGCATAGACCTCCTCCCCGATACTCAACCCATTTCCCAAATGACCTTCCAGTATTCCTCACGAAAGGGAAATAGACTTTGGTATAGACCTCCTCCCCAATAGTCAACCTATTTCTATTCCTCCTTATCGTATGGCCCTGGTGGAGTTAAGGGAGTTAAAGGAATAATTCAGGGACTTGTTGGAGAAGGGTTTAAATAGGCCTAGCCAATTCGCTTAGGGTGCATCGGTGTTATTTCTGAAGAAGAAAGATGGGTCTCTTAGAATGTGTATTGACTACTGATAACTTAATAGGGTCACCATCAAGAATAGGTATCCTCTTCCAAGGATTGATAATTTGTTTAACCAATTGCAAGGGGCTAGCCATTTCTCTAAGATTGATCTCTGGTCCGGGTATCATCAAGTGAAGGTAAGGGAGCGTGATATTCCCAAGATGACTTTTCGGACTAGATATGTGCATTATGATTTTGTTGTGATGTCTTTTGAGTGTACCAATGCACCGGCCATTTTCATGGACCTTATGAATAGGGTCTTCAAATGCTACCATGATTCCTTTCTTGTGGTCTTTATTGATGACATTTTGATCTATTCTCATGGTGAGGAGGAGTATAGGCCTCATTTGGGGGTTGTATTGCAAAGATTAAGGGAGGAGAAATTGTATGCTAAATATGGAAAGTGTGAATTTTGGTTGAGAGAGGTTGCTTTCCTAGGGCATGTGGTGTCGGGGGATGGTATTAAGGTGGATCCAAAGAAAATCAATGTGATTAAAAATTGGCCTAGACCATTGACCCTGTCGGATATTAGGAGTTTCTTGGGTTCAGGCGGCTATTATTAAAGGATTGTGAATAGATTCTGTTTTATTGCTTCTCCAATGACAAAACTGACTCAAAAAAAGGTTAAGTTTGTGTGGACCCATGAATGTGAGAGAAGCTTCCAAATATTGAAAGATAAACTTGTATCCGCTCCTATATTGTCATTACCAAAAGGGCTTGAGGGATTTGCTGTGTATTGTGATGCTTCCTGGGTTGGTTTGGGTTGTGCGTTGATGCAAAATGATAAGGTCATAACCTACGCTTCTAGATAACTCAAAGTACATGAAACGAACTACCCTACCTATGATCTAGAGTTAGTCGCCATGGTGTTTGCGTTAAAGATTTGGCATCACTACTTGTATGGGGTGCATGTCGATGTGTTCATCGATCATAAGAGCCTCCAATATGTCTTCACTCAAAAAGATCTTTCCAAGGGAGAGATGGCGCCCTTAGGTACCAAGGTAGGTTGTGTGTGCCATGTGTTGATGGTTTGATGATGAGGCCCATAACTCTTCTTATTCTATTCACCCCGGTTCCACCAAAATGTTTTGAGGGATGTGTATTGGTGGGGAGGCATGAAAAAGGACATTGCTAAATTCATTTTTGGTTGTCATACTTATCAACAAGTCAAAGTCGAACATCAAAGGCCGAGTGGTCTAACCCAAGACATTGAGGTTCCTACTTGGAAGTGAGAAGAGATAAATATGGATTTTGTGGTTGGTCTACCTAAGACTAGAAAGAGTTTTGATTTCATTTGGGTTGTGGTTGATAGAATGACAAAATCAGGTCACTTTCTATCGATTAAGACCATATTTGGAGCTGAAGAATATGCAAGGTTGTACATTCATGACTTGGTAAGGTTGTCATAGGGTTTCTTTGTCCATCATATCGAATCTTGGGTCACAATGTACTTCACATTTTTGGAGATCTTTCCAAAGAGGTCTTGGTACTAGAGTTAAGCTTTCTACGGCCTTCCACCCTCAAACAGATGGCCAAGACAAGAAGACCATCCAAACCCTTGAGGATATGCTTAGAGCATGTGTGTTGGAGCTTAAAGGTAGTTGGTATGACCATCTTTCATTGATTGAGTTTGCCTACAACAATAGTTATCATTCTAGCATCGGTATGGCTCCCTTTGAGGCTCTCTATGGGAGACATTATAGATTACCGATTGGTTGGTTTGAGGTTGGTAAGGTAGCTTTGTTGGGACTAGATCTGATTATGGAGGGTCTTGATAAGGTTAGGATAACTAGAGAAAGGTTGAAGATGGCCCAAAGTCGCCAAAAATCCTATGTCGATGTGAGAAGGAGAGACCTTGAATTTAAAGTTGGTGATTGGATCTACCTAAAGGTTTCACCCATGATGGGTGTGGTCCATTTTGGTAAGAGGGGAAACTTGAGCCCAAGATATATTGGTCTATATGAGGTCATGAGGAAGATTGCAAGGTAGCTTATGAGTTGACGTTTCCTAGTGAGATTGAATTGGTGCATCCGGTGTTCCATTTGTCCATGTTGAGGAAATGTACAGGGGATCCGAATGCCATTGTGCCTCTTGATGTTGTCATTGTTGTTGAGGATAATTTGACTTATGAAGAGGTTCCGGTTCAGATTTTGGATAGGCAAGTGAAGAGGTTGAGAAACAAAGAGGTGGCTTCTGTTAAAGTCCTTTGGATGAATCAACAAGTTGAGAGTGCTACTTGGGAGGCTGAAGTGGACATGTAAAAGAGATATCCTTACCTTTTTCACTCCACTCAAGCCTAAGGTATTGATCTAAGCCTATTATATGATCTCAGGTCTTAAGTTCAGCCCCATGTGATTGCATATGTTCATGTTTAAATTGACAAGTTCATGTTGATTTTTTTTCATTTATGATGAAATTTTTGAAATGATTTTTAGGTGCATTGTTGCATCTCTGTGTGGGCTAAAAGTGTCATGTCTGTATCTCTCATATATGTTTCTTTGACATTCGGGGACGAATATTCCCAAGGGGAAAATATTGAAACGACCCCAAAAAGTGCTCGAATTTGTAATTTCTATATATCTCAAAATTTGTGTGCTATATTAAAAATCCGACTCCATATTCTTGTTTAGGGGGTCAAAATTAGGGGGAAAGGGGTCTAACTCCAATTTTAGAGAAAACAAATAGCAATTTCAAATTTTCAAAATTTTAATTTCCAAAATTGATTCGGATAATGCCGCGATGTGCAGCTGTCGCGGACCATGTAAATATGTCCTCCACGATAAGTCTTGAGCCTAAGTGTTCCCAAACGTGAAAATGCCTATACTTAACCAATTTTCACCCTTATATCATTTTAAACATTCCCCAATACTTATTCAAACACTTAGCCAATATTTTATCTCTTAAAATCAAGTCTGAAAACCTTCTCCAGATCTAAGGATTTTCTCTCAAGCTTCAAGTCTACATCTCTCATCGTCATCAAGTTCATTTCCAAAGCTAAGGTGTGTGAGTTTCTTTCATGGTTTCCTCATACCCATGATACCCAATCTCTCTTTACTAAAAAAATATATGATTTAAAGTTGATTTATTCATGGGTATTATCTATTATGAAAATCACTTCACACCATGTTGAAATTATGACTGTTTTACTATATTTGGAGCTATGAATCTAAGGTCTATGGTGAGGATTGATGAAGGGTCATGATGTATATTGTTTGAGGGTGTTACCAAGTATCTATTTATTTCTATACATTGATTTTTCTAGCATGATTTCACTTTTGAATTGCATGATTTTAAACTAGCATTACATACCCCTTAAGTGTTTGATAAAATGTCCGATTATGAATTCTTGAGGAATTGAAGTTCCATTGCATATCTTATGAGTTGAATGACTAAATGATGATGAAATGATGATAGAATAATGATGAAATAATGATGAAAAGGAATGTATGTATATGATGATGAAAAGAGTGTATATATGTATGGGATTATCTCTATATAGTGTTGGGGATGACCAAGCCTAGCTCGGGGTTTATAGGCCCGGGTAACCTATCCAGGGGTTGGTACCTTAGTTGCCTAGCTTGGGGGGTAGTCGGCCTGGGTAACATTGTTGGGGATTGGTACCCATCAATCTTGATCGGGGGTTTGTACTCTTTCAACCTCGATG
>DF357805.1:5407-16121 GCA_000787875.1 Solanum virginianum | reverse complement strand
GTACTCTTTCAACCTCGATGGGGAGTTTGTATTCCATCAACCTTGGTGAGGGGGTTGTACTCCATCAACCTCATGAAGGGGTTAGTACCTCATGCGCCTACTAAGGGGGTGGTAGGCCTTGGCTTGCACTATAATGGTCACTCTTTATACTCGTATTGTATTCTATATAAGCGTGATTTTACTTCAAGAATCATTCATACATGTCATATTGTTAGTATGCTATCTATTGCTTATGATTATGAGTATTGGATAGGGACCAAGTCACTCTGATTCCACAAAAAGATGTGGTTTCACATGCAGAGTTTTGGACTACTTTCACCTTGTTAACTCAAGCTATGGCCAACTAGGTCAACAGGATATATATAATTAGCATATTTAAATGCACTAACGCATACTCTATGCCTACATGATGTCACCATGTAGGAACCGGTGAACCAATTGATCATCCTCCTCCACGTGGCCTGTACAACTTCTATCAAGCTTGTTGGTGAGTCCTCTATTTCGGGGATATTACTTATGCTCTATTGCTATGTACTAAGACTTTCTCTTCTTGACTTATGCATTGTCAATGAGGGTGAGCCCAGTTGCTTTGTCTTTGCCCCTGCTCTTATCTATGTAGTAGAGGTGTTGTTAGACATGTTAGGTATCTATGCTATGAGCTTGACTCTATTGATTCTTGATGTTTACGATATGGAAGTGTATCCTTGGTCCCAATTTTCCTTTGTTTACATTTATCTCTTATTGCCATTCTAATTGCTTCCACGACCAAGGATGTGTAATGATATGCTATGAGGCTTGTTTGGGGTTCCTTCGGGTTCCCCATTCGTCGGTCATATCTAGGCCCTAGGCTTGGGTCATGACACAATCAGCCTTATAGAGGCACAATCTTTCCATCAGTCTCATCTGATCATCTCACCAATCAATGTCTTAATCAACAGCTCAAGGCTTGGAACAGTAATTAGGAAATAATCGAATAGATAATTTATTAGAGTTCATTTGGGAAGACTCATAGGACTATCAAATTCTGTCAACTCATCATCATTGTCTCATCTCCATCATAATCTCTATAAACATTCTCAATCAAGGCTCTAGGCACAATCCCTATCTTCGTTCATGCAATCTTTATGAAGATAATATGTAGGGTTCATGCAATAATTCATGTAAAAACATTCCATTTAAGAAAATAAGTTTACAATGATCATCAACATATGAAAATACATGTAAAAATTATAAAATTTTCATGAAGATAATCAAAAATCATGTATGTAGACTCAAGAACTTTTAACTCTCATCTAAGACCATCTATGGGGCACATGAGAGAATAATCTCATGCTTTCATTTAGTCTTACATACTTGAAAAAGTTGATATTACCATTGAAATTTGATGAATACTAGCTTTCTTGGAGAAAATCCTCCATCTTGGTAGTTCTTTTAAAGTGAAAGAACCCTTACATACCTGGGATACAGGTTTTTCCAATCCACCGTCAAGAATTCTCATTGAGTTCTTCAATCTAGCCTTCCTCTTCTTCTCTCTCAAGCCCTAGTCTTTTAAGTATTAGAAAAGAATTTAGAATGGGTTTTAAGACTCTATTTATCATCAAAATGACCTAAATTGATTGTGTTTTGAGTTTAGGAGGGGTTGGAAATTGATCGAAATGCCCCTCAATTTAAAAAGAAAAAGTCTATCCCAAAGTTGCCCAGTCCACGTCACTGATTAGGTACGGATATGTACAATTTCCTTTTGAAATTTCCCATCAAAAATAAAAGAAAAAAGTGTTGATCCGCATCCCTGGCACATCGCGCTTTGAGCGCACACCAGCACTATTTCGTAATTAATTATAAAAAATTATTTTTCGATCTGATTGCTCTAAAATCTGAACAAGGCTATTTTCCCACTCAATATTTTGTGTTGATCCTGAATCTGGTCTCAAAATTTCCATCAGAGCTTGAGAATATGTGCTATGCACATGATTCCATTCTAGGTGTATTTTGGTAATTTTACTGGGCGTTACATTATGAAATGCTAAGAGGCTTGTTTGGGGTACTTTTAGGTTCCTCATTCATCGTGTCACATCTTGGACCTATGTTTAGATCGTGACAAGCTTGGTGTCAGAGCATAAGATTTTTTAATGATCCTTAGAGTCCAAGATACCATGCCAAATAGGGTCTTGTCCATGGTTGTAAAGTGCATCACAACTATATATAGGAGACTATAAGGCATTTGAAAAACTTTCCCTTATTTCATGAATCATGGTGTGCCTTAGAGTTGTCCTAAGATCTTCCTTATCTAACGAACTATTCTTTATGATGTTTTATACAATGCCTCCAAGAAGAGTACCTCTATCGAGAGTATTGGATAGGGACCAAGTCACTCTGATTCCACAAAAAGATGTGGTTTCACATGCAGAGTTTTGGACTACTTTCACCTTGTTAACTCAAGCTATGGCCAACTAGGTCAACAGGATATCGCTCCACCTTCTCATGTGCCTACCCAATTACTAGAATCTAAGACTTTGTGAGAATAAATCCACCCGAATTTCATTATTCCAAGGTACATGAAAACCCAATGGAGGTTATTGATGAGGACTACTGCATTGTGGTAATTATGGAAGTATATACATATGAGAAGGATGAACTTTTGGCCTATTAACTAAAGGGCATCGCCAAAGTGTGGTATGATCAATGGGTAGACAAGAAGGGTTAAGAAGCGAGATAAATTATGTGAAAAAAGTTCAAGAGTGTCTTCCTAGATCAATTATTCTATTAGAGTTGAGAAGGCCAAAGTCTAAGAGTTCATCAACCTCCGCCAAAAAAACATGAGTGTGAGGGAGTACTCCCTCAAGTTCATTATATTGTCTAAGTATGCACCATTCATGATTTTTGACCCAAGTGCAAGAATAAGCAAGTTTATCTCCGGTGTTTCGAAATTGGTTTATAAGGAATGGAAGATCGCAATTCTAGTAAAGGAAATTGACATATCTCAACTCATGACTTATGCAGAATAAATTGAAAATGAAAAGTTACAAAAGCATGCTAGAAAGTCCAAGAGGACTCAGATTAAAGGTAGTGGATTCTCCCACTAAAGGGCTGAAAATGGTGAAAATAGCAAGTTTCATGTTAGTCAAAGGCAAGTGAGACAAAGTCCAACCCACTTTCCTCCTTAAAGATTCAGCAAGGAGAAGGGGTCCAACCCTAAGGTACAAGAAGGCCTGGGTGCCCAAACTACTCCAAATTGAAAGAAGTATGGAAAGCTTCATAAAGGACAATGTTTGGTTGGGTCCTATATGCTTCAATTATGGTAAGCCTAGTCACCTAGCTAAGGATCGTAGGAGTGGGGGTAGTAGTGCTATGCTTCAAGGCCAAGGAATAAAAGGTGGACTAGCTCAAGGAGGTTCTCAATGCACCAACCAATTTTATGTTTTACATTCTAGGAAAGAGGTGAAAGAGACTCTAGATATTGTCACTGGTATATTAAAGGTCTTTCATTTTAATGCATGTGCATTATTGGATCTAGGTGTTAATTTGTCTTTTGTTACTCCTTTCTTTGTAAATAGATTTGATGCAAGTCCCAAAGTCTTATTGGACCCTTTTGATTTGTTCTTTTATTGGCGAGTCGATTATTTCTAGAAAAGTATGTAGAAGTTGTCTTAGGTCTATCTTGCATAAAGTCATTCCTTATGATCTTGTTGAACTTGAAATGGTTGATTTTGATGTTATTCTTGGGATGAGTTAGTTGCATGCATCATATGCATCTATCATGCATCATATGCGTCTATCAATTATAGAACCCATAGGGTCAATTTTTAATTTTCTAATAAGCCTAGTTTTATTGAGAGCATAGAAACTCGGTGTTCAACAGTTGATTTATTTCATGTCCTAAAGCTCATAGGTTGATTATTAAGAGGTGCATCTATTATGTTATGAGGATTAGGGATTGTTGTGATCCGAACCTAGACCTAGTCATGACGCGGTGAATGAGACACTCGAAAGCGCTCCATCCAAGACTCTTGTTCATATCATAAGCACACATAAGGTAAATTAGCAATCACAAGAGTACGCAAGCGGAAACACAGTTTCATACAAGCTAAGTTAGGAGTCAACTCTTCCCATTAAAGGGAATTACATCAATATAGGTACAAAATATACCTCTACATCATAGATCTTGGAGGGGTCTAGAACATATTGCTAGCTCATCCTTAAAATAAGAAATTATAAAAGTCTTAACAACATCAACATAAGAAAGAACATAAGGGCTTGTCCCCGAAATATGAAAGCTCAGCAAATCTTCAATAGCAAATGCCAAAAGCTACCCATAAAAGTAATGAGTCATACCATCACTCGTCCCTACATAGTGATATCATATAGGCAAGAGTATGAGTTAGTATGTTGGAATGTACTAAGTAAGTAAGCATGCAATGCACCAATGAACGTCGTACATAATAGCAATATGCATAGACATGTCAATAGGGTACGGACAAGATATGAATGATCAATGCATCTTTTAAATCATGGATGAAAGCATTATAAAATATCTCATAGCATAGTAGACATACATATATGGGAACAAGACTATAACAGATATTGTGAATTGGGGTTGTAATGCCAAATGATGAGGATGTAAAAGTATTCATGTTGTTCTACTTGTTGAACTTTGATTAATGATAGATGGAATTTTCCAATAAAGTACTTTATTGAAATATTGAGCTAAATAAATATTAGAGATATTGTTGAAGTTGTTGAACTAAATGCTTATGAAATGAGGACTCAAAATGATGAATTATTCTAAGTTATGATGACTAAAGGTACTTGAAAATTTTGAACTACATTATGATGTGATTATTATGTAATGTATGGATGATGACTCAAGTGTTGAAATACTAATAAAAATGATTGATGATTTTGAATAAATGATGTAATATGAAAATCTTGCTAATTTTTATACTTGTGAAAGTAATTATTGTGTCTCGATGATATGAATTCCTTGATGTTCTACTGATGATGAAAGGCCAAAAGAAAATGATTTCAGCTATTTGATAATAATATTGAGTATATGATTATGAATAAATGATCTATATGAAAATCTTGTATCCATGTGATTATGAATAAATGATCTATGTGAAAATTTTGTATGCACTCATGATGATGAAAGTGATACTTTGTGGTATGATGACTTATATATATGGGCTTGGTGTCCCTCTTATGATTAAAAGTTAAAGAGAAATAATTTCCACTAGAAAAAAAAGAAATAAAAAGCCGAAGAAAAATAATTTCGGCTAGAAAATAAAATGAAAAGTCAAAGGAAAATGAGTCCGACTAGACTTGAAAGTTAAATGCCAAAGAAAAATGGTTCTAGTGGATGCATGGTCCATATGTTATTTTCATGGATTCCGATTTAATTATATCTATTGGTGTGTATCGCAGGACTGGCATGTATCATGACTTACTTGATATTGCATTGCATTGCTTATATCTCATAACGTTCATTCCATTTCATATCCTTCCTTTCTTGAAGTTGATATACATACCAAGTATGATATGTTGAATATATTGAATCTTGTATATTATTGAGATTGAATTATTGAAAGATTGTGATATATGTGGAATAACTGAGCCTTGTATATTGTGAAGTTTGGACTATTGTGACACTGTGATATGAGATCGTAACTGTTTAGATTTTTTATTTTGTATATGCTAACTTTTTTTGCATGCAGGTTTTATAGTTCGAAGGTATATGATTAAGATAGGACAAGTGCTTAATACTTTATTCTCTACCTATGATTAGGTTCGCTTGTTAGGTACCTTGGTACTCACCCTCGTTTTCTATACATGTGTGTAGGTAGCAAACTTGAATCATGTTGCTCTTCTTCTTCTTCTCCTTTGGACAAAGCTATTAACAGCTGAGAAGTAGTTATTTGTTGCTCCAGCGTGGTCTTAAGACTTTTAGATATTATTATTAGTTTTTTTCTATTTGAGAGACAAATATTATTGAAACTTATATTATTTCTTCTTATTCTGATATAATAGAGGCTTATGCTTATTTGGCTGCCACATGATTGCATATTATGTTGTTGTGATATGCTTAGACTGACTTGTCTCGGTGGGATAAAGACAAGTGTCATCACCTCCAAAATTGGATCATGACAGTAAATGTTTAAATTGCATTGACTTGGACCCACCTAAGTTTACTCTACTTTTGATGAACTAGTCTTCGAAAAAGGGGTTTTACCCAATATTGCAAAGGTTTATTTAATGATGACTGAAGGTTCCTCATAAATGACTTAAGTTGGTGATAGATTTTTTCTCACCAAAAGTGATGTATTCTAGATTATGAAAGGACAATTTTCACATTTTAAATCACTAAAGATTTTAAATAAGCTAGTCTACTAAATAATGTTTTTATGTCTCGAGGTATTTGAATGTCTAAGTGCTTTAGTATATTATTCCATGAAATTTGACTTAGCATCAAATAGGACTTGAGAAGGGATTTGGTAAGGGAACCTTAGTAGCAACCACTTGCCTCATTAACTATGTGCTACCATATGAGCCGTTGTAATCTATGCTAGTGGATCAACAAAAGCCCTAACGATAAATAAATAAATAAATAAATGTTGAATGGAGTTCTATCTAGCAAGTAATCTCCTCTTCCAGCGTAGGAGATTATGTTGGATTTAATGTTATAGCTCGCATGATCTCATTATCGGGTGTAGTCCTATCCCTCATATATATGATCTATTTTACGCACCTACATGACTTCAATTGTATCTATCTTATGCATTCTTCATTCATTATTGTTATGTTTCACTTACCTATGACTCGAGTATTTAAATTATTTATTATACTATATAGTCATCATGTTTGCATAGCATGCCTACATACTTAGTACATTCAAAGTACTAATGCATACTTTTACCTACATGATCTCACCTTGTAGGGATCAGTGCTCTTCCTCCTCCTACAAATGACTAGTTATCAGGTTGATTGAAGACTTATATTGATCAGGCCTCTAGTTTCAGAGACAACATCTTATTTCTTTTCAAGCTTGGGTTGTAATGAGACATTAATATTTCTATTATTGTACTTTTCTTGCTACTATTATTAAGGGTGAGCTTGGAACATATCTTAACCTCCACCTAAATGTAACGTTAAAGGTATCATTGGACATGTATACGATGGTGGTGTTTTAGTACTTTTTTTTATGATTGACTTTCCCATAGTCCCATGCCCCTAGTTTTCACTTTATATTACAAGTCAATATATATAAAATGTTTGATGAATGCAAAGAGTCTTATTTGGGGTACCTTCAGATTCCTCATTTGTCGTGTCATGTCTAAGTCCTAGGCTCGGGGTGTGACATGATTACTTTGAGATTTTATGATGGTGATTTTCTAAAGAAAAAAAACTATATTATGATGATGAAGAAATTATTCCATTTCTAGATATTATAGATAGACTATCTTATTTTGAATTAAAAGACTATATTAAAGATGTAGGAAATTATATTGAGCATTAACTACAATATGTTAAGACTGTCTAAAAGTGCTATTTTAATAAAAAGTAAATGAAACAAGGTACAGTGAAAATTTGTGAATGTTTGAGTGATAAAGATATTTTGATTCTATTTGTATATCACATGATTGCAAAGCCTATTTTAACTTCATTTTTACTAGAATATGTAATTCATGTGAAAAAGGAAG
Organism: Solanum virginianum; assembly: GCA_000787875.1. Lineage (NCBI taxonomy): Eukaryota > Viridiplantae > Streptophyta > Magnoliopsida > Solanales > Solanaceae > Solanum > Solanum virginianum. The sequence continues at coordinate 8,427 of DF357805.1, read as the reverse complement.
TAATGTATTATTTGATAAAAGGGAATAGTCAAGAAATTGGGGGAAAGGAACAACTAAAACACAATGGGCCTAATATTGCTCTGCATGTTAAATTAAAATCAACTAATGAGGTACAAATGTTTATTTCAACCTACGTTTCTATCCCATTCTTTGCTACTTCAAATGCTTCTTTCCATGTCCAACATTTTACTAATCTAATACTTTTTCCTTATCCATTTTTCTGTTGATTAAACTCTTTTCCTTATTAAATTTTCTATTGCTCTAACTCCTGATTGTTGAATCTTCACAAACTAGGCTTGAATCTAAATGGATTAAGTCTAATATAAAATTATTTAATGAAGAATTAGATGGTAGGGGTGAGATAGGTGAAGAGTAAAGAGCTTTTCGAATGAAGAAAAGAAATGGAAAGAGAAGAAAGATGGAAGAAAGAATTAATGTGCCTGAGCATATTAAGTTAGGAATATAAGGAAAAGGGTTAGATTAACTTGATCTGAGTCTAAATTCTACGTGTGATCAATATTTAGGATTACAAATAACTCTAAGCGAGCCATTAATATTGACATATTGCTAATGATTAAATTAAAATTCTATGTAATGCAATAGGAAGCTAAAACATAACTAACAGGGCAACTATACTTAACAGTAATAGAGTGTTATAGTTGAAAATTCATGAAGATATAAATAGCAAATATCTGATTTAAGTCTCCACTGACTGAAATGAAATAAATATATTAGAATGTGGTCCAACTATCTCCAAATCTAATACTATCTAAAGTAAAAAAAAATTAACTACTAACTACTCTATGAAGTTTCCAAATCATAAATCGATACGTTCATAAATAGATAAATCAAATGTCTATCTAAATCAAGTGTGAGACTTTACTAAGAAACATCTTTTAAATAATCTAGACGAAAATCTATATCATATTAATTTTATGTTGAATTTCACTATTGAAAATCATCTAGATTAAAAATGTAGAAATCATGCTAAAATGGTTCAGTATGAATTAAACCCCAAAAAATCAATAAGAACTTAAATTTATGATGATAAATTGCATGATTTAATTACAATCCTAACTTGAATTCTTTAAATTTTGTAATATCTTTTGAAAGAAAATAAAAACCTTGACATGACAGTGATATGATATTCTAATTGAAGCCTTTCACACTTGAGAGAATACGAGTTCCCGAGAAGATCTTGATTAAAATGTTTGAAACTCTAGACTTAGCATTTCTTGAACATTTATTTTGTGTTAGAGGGGTTAAGAGCATAAAATAAATGAGAATTAAATTATTAGTGTAATATATTTTCTCTAAATGGTATTGAAATATTGTGGTATAGACTTTAAAAATAAAGAATAAACGAAAACACCTTAAGTAAAATATTTTAAAATTTCTAGAAACGGTGATCTATAAGTCACTCCACGACTCGTGATATCTATGTGAATTTTTTTTACTCAATGGATCAATCCCATGAATCACTTCACGGCTCGTCATCTCTGGATGTGTTAGACTAAGTAAGAGTTAGTTCCATGATTGTGTTTATAGGTTACGCTTCTAGTTCACAACTTCTACTCCAACTCGTTGGAACTTGGGACAAAAAAAACTTCGAGCTACTTCTTTTGTATTACGTTTTGCGTATTTGTAGGTCTAAATTTTAAGGTATTATAATATTTCTCCGTTAAGATCATTTATCGTCAAAGAAGACTTAAAAGGCAGTTGAAATAATAAATAAGATAATTTGAACTATCAACCGAAATTTTTTACCTCAAGTATTCTCATCTGTATGAATGAATAGGTGCGAGTACTTGATTTTCATATCTTCATTGGCTATTGTTATTTCTTCCTCTACTAAGATTCCTCCATAAAATCTTGACTAATACAATTTCTTTGGTTCTTAACTTACAAATTTGATGATCTAGTATCCAATAGTACCTCCTTAAAAGATAAGTTGTATTTTACCCCTATAGTTTTTAAAGGAATAAGTGGACATGTGGAACATAGGATGCACCGGTGCTAACTCCACAATATTTCTATGTCATAAACTATTTTTTCAGTTCTATTCAAGATATGATAGGGATCAATATATCGATGACTAAGCTTCTCCATTTCATCAAATCACACCATTCTCTTAATTGGTGGAGTTTCATGAAAACACAATCATCAATCTCAAATTCTAAATTTCTTCGTCTTATATTGGAATAAGTTTTTCTCTGACTCTAAGAAGTTTCCAATGACTTTCTAATCAATGTAACTTTCTCCCTGGCTTGATGGACCAATTTGACCCTATCAATACAACCTCACCCACTTCGAATCCTTTTATAGGAGACCTATACCTTTTCATACATAGTGCCTCAAATGATATTATTTGAATACTAGAATGATAACTATTATTATCAAAAAAAAAATTAATAAGAGGAAGGTGATCATTTCAATTACTTTTGAAAGTCATATACACAAGGCCTTAACATGTCTTCAAGAGTCTAAATAGCATGTTTTGTCTGTTCATTCGTCCATAGGTGAAAAGTAGTAGTAAGATCTACATAAATACCTAAATTCTTCTAGAAAGACTTTCAAAAGTGAGAGATAAACTAAGCATAACTATAAGAAATGACAAAGAAATATACTTCATGAAGCCTGACCTGCTCTCGAATATACATTTTAGAGTAATCCTTTGCTATATTTGTAGCTTGACAAGAAAAAAATAGAGTTGATTTTATCCAAAGAAAATCATGTTGGTGGTGCGTATGAGTAGGCCTATTATAAGGTCCATCCATCTTCTATTTTTACATAAGAATACTTATATCTTAAGCCATATCACTAAGCATTTGATGTTCAACCTTTTTGTTAGAACCCACATTTTTGGTACATTGGATTTATAATGAACCTGGAATCACTGTTGCCGTGTTGGAAAAATTTGGAGGTGGTGTACCAAGGTTAAAAATTTTTGGAATAAGGGAATGGTTAATAAAATGGTAATTTGCAAGATTTGCTACTACATGTGTATATATGTATAAGTT